>OMLM01001282.1:180751-223320 GCA_900302695.1 Helostoma temminkii
GTACCTCTGAACTGCCCTTTACAAATTGAACGCTTTATTTTACTTAATTACCTTATAGTGTCTGAAACATTGTTTTGAATAAAAACAGGACTTTTTTTTTTTTTTTAATACACTATTTGCAATGTCAGTGAGTACAGAAGAATGTCACTGTGTGTCAACAAGATGAGCAAACAGCCCTGTTTTGAAACCAAAGATATGGCATAAATGATTAAGTGCATTGTAAATCTGGTTGTTCAGAGTTCTGTACAGGGAGGTCATGTTTATCATCAAATCTATTAAAGGTAACTTCGACCCTTGACCACCACTGCATGCATGGAAGTAGTGTTTTAGTTAAATGCTGTATGATGGCCAAAAAGAACACACTTTGCTTGGGTTTAAAGTTTATTCAGTGGCATTAAATGCACATAATCTTACGAAACTTCAAAAGTTGTCTGGCATCGTATAGCCTTGTGATTCAACAGTTTCAAGCAATTGACTAGAAAAGTTTTAGTGTGACATCTATTTACCACAGCACATTTATGTATCAGTTAATGTTATTCTAGCACCAATGTAGCTAAAAGAAGCAAACAATCTTTAGTTAACGGAAGAATCTGACTTTTCCTGGGCACACTGGTACATGTTTAACAGGGCCTCCTTGAGCTGTAGGGTTAACTAGTTCAATTAGAGGTACAACAGGTGCAGCAGGTACATCTCTCTTAAACCTAAAGGAAATTGGGGCTTCGTCACTGTTTGAAGAATCTAAAGCTACTGCAGCATCCGCAGCTGGAGCAGGATCAGCAGCTGAAGTAGGATTAACAGTAGCATCAACTACTGCAGGAGGAGCTGTTGGCACAATTTCATTTGACTCTGCTGATTCTGCAGACAGATAGTTGCTCAGATGAGGGTTATGGTGAGCTGTCAGTTTATGATGTCTTAGACCGTGCTTGTGGGGCAGAGTGCTTTGATGAACATGGACCACTGGCGGTGAGGTGTTGTTGGTGTCTACAGTAGTCATCTGGAAAAATTGTAACAGTCTTAGAAATGTTATCTGTATGCATGGACAATGGCAACATTTGTGACTTATTACTTTATGTAGTATTTTACCAGATTCGAAAACATCTTGCAGTCCACTGTGTGACTAGCACTTCGCCCCTCAGCAATACAAAAACCTCGACTCTGGTATAGAAAAGGAAAAAATGTTTCCCCCCCAATTAGCTTTGTTCACTTTTTTAGGGGGTTTGTTGATCACATTTGACATTCATTCTTCTTACATTTGTTTATCATCAAGGCTAAAATATAATGCATCTTTCTGAAAAAGAATCTTGGAGAACAGCCATTTCTCCTTTCTTTGAAAAAATGTGGTGTTCTTGGGAACACTAAACTGATGTTTTCTGTACTTACAGTTGTGTCATTCAGGGGTACGCAGGCACCATCAGTGCAGTTGGCCTCAACTATGACATATTCTGCCAAATATTGTGGGCCACCAGACACAATCTGGAACAAGGAAGTACCAGTGTGCTGACAAATACAGCTGCATTCATTATTGTTAAAATTTCAGATGCTTAAATGCTTAAACCCACCTGTGATGAAATCCTTCCAACTTCCAGAAGAGTGTGAGATACATTTGCTGTAATATTATTAAAGGTTGCGAGAGAAGCATGGACAAAGTCCAGCGCCCCAGTGTCATTTAAAGGAAGCAGTGTAGGACAACCCACACACAGGTCCTCTCTTGATTCTATGTCATTAAACAAAAAGACACGTAGGTTTTTATGTGTAGAGTGACACTTTGGTTAGCTCTGTAGTTATTTAGTTATTTATACAGAGTGATCTGAAAGTCTTACCCTCTGTTTTACACTTGAATGCAATGACAGTCAGAACTCCACCAATCCTCTTTAGCACCACATCACAGTCTCCTTCCACTGCCTATGGATATAAAAAAATCAATTCAAATAGCAAAATAGTCAGTCTTCTGTTCTTATTGTTTTATATTTTTGTCATCTCTACATTTGGTTTGAATCTCTAACTTAAATATGAGAGCTTTAGTACTAGTGATATGCAGTCTTACAGTCAAATGTTTGGGTCTGACTGTGCAGTTGGCAAGAGGTGTGGGATCCAGCACATGGCAATTTGTCTCCAGCAGGTCAACTTCCAGAACATATGTGTCATCTCCGTTCGGCTGATAAGGGATACAATGAAATATCATTTAATGTTTTGTTTAATCTAATCAAACATTTATTTGACACAAATCTTCCTTGTAATGTATATCTACCACAGTGACAAAATCCTTCAAAATGTTGATTATGAATCTTTTCTGATGGCTCAGGAACGTAAGTTGTAATAGGTTATATCTTTTCTCTGCTGGAAAATAAAATAGCTTAAAAAGTTTGGGATCAGAAATACTGTGCTGTTTCTGAAATAATGTGCATTTTCTTGGCACCTTGTTAAATTTTTAATATAGCAGTTTTTCTATAGTTTAAGCACACATTCTTATATCTACCTCAGCTTAATGAAAAGTGATACTATTGTGTCATATAGTGGAAATTTGTACTTTTCAGTGTGTTGCATATCCAGTCCCTACTTCAGTATGTTTTTGCCTGTAACATCACTGTATCTACTTGCCGACTTACCGCACTGTGGACCTTGATATCCTCGATCCTGTTCAAGTCATACTTGTACCCATGAGTGTGCTGGACATTGAGGTGATCTCTAGCCACTAGAGCAGCCTCTTCTGCCTCAGGGGAGTCGCACAGAGGCCGTCGCTCAATGACCTGAGCCCATGTCCCCACCAGTAGTCCCACAACCACAGTGATGCCCAGGGCATTCATTTCTATTAGAGATGCTGGTGGTTATCGGAAGAGTCAACCAGAGGAAGGTAAAGTGTGCAGGCAGATTACATGCAGCCTGCAGTGTATATATGCTGTACTTTAAACAGGAAACGAGAGCCAAATTAAACACCATGAACATCCCTGCTGATTCTTGCGTCAGACGTGGGTCATACTCTGCTTCAGGACTGCTGCCAAAACAAACACAAGTTGACAAAGTCTGGCATGTGAGTTTAAATCTGTTATACTTCACTGTTTTTGTGCCGAGACATCTACAAACATCTAAAAGTTGCTATGATTTTATAGCTGTGTGCAAATCTTGCAAAAGCGTTCCTTCTATTAAATATCAAACAAAATGTGCAAAGAGCTACATGTTCAAACAGACATATTGTGTAACCAGCTGTGTCTCCCCACAGAGACAAAAAGGATGTTTGCGAACAGGGGGTCATAGTTGAGGGACACGGACGCTCATTGCTGCCGCCCACATACAGTATTTGCTCTGCATTTGACCACCTGCACAAAACACTAGTGTCAATCCAGGTCGGTACAACTACAGAGATACTGATTAGAGGAAAAAGCAGTGCATTTTCAAATGGATGTCAGCAATAAAGTGCTGATGCAAAACATTATTGTTATATCGCTTTGGTTTTTGTCTTATTTTATCTTTTGGTTTACTTTTTTCTTTCACAGCTCCATGAGACTGCAATGTCTCCACTGTCTCTAGAAATCCACAATTACCTTAAAAGAATGTGAATACTTCAATCTCACTACAAAAAAGTAGACGTATTGACACCTGAGGTGGAAGATTTATGTCTGCTGTGACTGATACATCCCAAATGTACTTATTAGTGTTGTATGGTTGTGCAGTAACAAGACACCCAAACCCCAGTATCATCATCTATGTCCAAAACAACAATTACCCTCACATGTAAGTCGCTTTGGATAAAAGCATCCGCTAAATTACTAAATGTAAATGAGCAACCTCAATAAGCTGGTCAATTAGCATATTCAGAATTAAAACTAAGAACACACCTGATACTTTTGACTAGTGGAAAGAAAATATTATTACAAAAAACAAACAAAAAAACAAAACAAAACAGAAAAAATGAATATATTGATGATGAATGACATGAGGTGAAATCGTGACGGTTCATTTCACTTTGCAAACGTTTACAAATAATGAAAAAAAACATTTTTTTATGAGCTACCTACAAACGTTAGTAAACCCTGATTGGTCTGCGCGACACTGACGCAATCCATACGCGACGCGAATGTGCGATGGTGTGTGTTCATGATGCTAAGTGTGCTGCAAGTTGACAGGGTCGAGCAGCTAAACATAACATTAAAAAGAAGAAGAAGAAGAAGAGGACATCATAGACTGTTCTCAGATAAGAGCTCATTCCGCTCCGAGGCTTCAATGAGGCAAAGCAGGCAGTGAAGGTAAGGCAGAGTGGTTGAGGACTAGCAGCTCAGCTCCAGCTGTTGTGTCAGTAACCCTAGCTATAGTAGCTAATTTAGCAAGGGTCTTGGCTTGGAAACACGTGTCAAGAAGAAGAATGGCAGAGAAATTTCAAAACAATGGTTTGTGGTCTGGCAGGCTGTGGGAAATATAATATCAGTCGTAGATTGTTAACTAATGTCAGACTTGAGTGTAAACACATGCTCCCACATAGCAAGATGCTAAACTGACTGACATGGTTTGAGATATAAACATTTCATTATCTCCTGGTCCTTTGAATTCTACTGAACCAGTTGTTGATTAACTAGTCACATGTGCCCAGTTATAGCAAAGTATTTATAATTAATGGACTATACAGTTTGCTCCAGAAGTATTGACAGTTTTTATGATTTTGCCTTTTTACACCACCACAATGGATTGGAAAGAACATATGTGATTGAAGTGTAGACTTTCAGCTTTTTTTTAAAAATTATTTTTATTTTTAAAAGAGCTAATTAAAATATGGTATGTACCATGAAGGAGTTACATCCATTTTAAGCGGAGTACCTCCATTTTCACGAACTAAAAGGTATTGGACATTTGAGTAACAAAAATTGACCAGGTGTTGTCTATTCCCTTGTTACTTCAAGACAAATGAAGCCGATAAAAGGGTCTGTAGTTGATATCAGGTATTAAGTTGTCATTTGGCAGCTCTTAGACTGGGGCTATCGACATGAAACCAAATGAGATCTCGATGTAAGTAAAGGAGGCCATCATTAGGCTGAAAAAAAAGCATAAATCTATAAGACAGATAGCAAAACTAAAAAATTACATTGTCCCAGAAATATGGGAAGAAAAAGTGGGGTGAAGGAATGGAAAAGCTCAAGTATGGCTGCTAAAGGAAGTTGCTCACTGGTGTTTATTGATGATGTGGCTGCTGACAGAAGTAGCAAGATGAATTCTGATATGTTTAAGACTATAGTCTCTGCTCACATTCAGCCAAATGCCACAAAACTGCATCACAGTGCAGGTGGTTAATAACAATAAACATACTATGAAAGCAACTAAAGATGTTGTGAAGGCAAAAAAAAAAAAAAAAAAAAATTCAATTACCAAGTCAGTCTGCTCTCAGCTCAACAGAGCAGCTTTTCAGTTACTGAAGGCAGAAAGATCAACAAACAATCACTGAAGGTGGCTGCTGAAGGCCTGGCAAAGCATCTGCAGGGATGAAACTCATGGGCTACAGACTTCAGGAAGTCATTGACTGCAAAGACTTTTCAGCTTTTTTAAGCAGAGTGCCTCCATTTTCAGGGGCTTAAAGGAATTTGGACTGCAATACATTTGAGTCGCTAAAATGGTAAATGCCATATTTTGGTGAAACCTCTTCAATAAAAAAAGCAGAAAAATCAGTCTCATCTGGATTGTTTTATTTCAAATCTATTGTGGTGGAGTATAAAGCCAACTGCACAAATACTTCTGGATCCAACTGTATATAGTATTTACTGTACAACAGAGTAACTCCTCTCGTATTTAACTAAATAATGATTTACGATATTTAAGCATCATTTGAATGCTCTGACTGTTGCCCTTATAATAAATACAGCAGTGTAGGAAGGTTTAAGATGCTATAAATAAAGTAAAAACACTTAAAAAAATAATACCATTAAGTTTTTTTAAAATCAGCTACTATAGCACAGCAGTAAACAGAAACCTAAATCATATCAGTATTTGATTTTTCTATGATGGTTAAGCAACTAAACAGCTAAGTTTACTAGATAGTTTACAGTACTTTATATTGTTGGGTAGCTAAAGATGTCCAACATGCTGCAGTAAAAAGTACTTGTACGTCACCACTTCACTGCCTGCTTCAAAATCCACAAAAGGAGCAGATCTATTGAATGGTGAACTGTGTATAACTTATTTTTATGAGATAACATAAGATGTATAAGATCACTGCATATATTAACACATCCATTCTGTGATTTGCAGCGAATGTTTGGACGGTAAAAGTTACCAGAAGTGGAAGCAAATACGAGGCCAGCTGAGTAAGGTATGAAAATCCTGTCTAGGTGTGTGTGAGCTAGTGTTCACCTTTCCACTAAAAAGCTACACTCATTTGGCTGCGAGCAGTTGACCATGGACTGGAAGCTCAGTCTCTTTCTGTCACAAAACAGACACAGTAAAATCCACATCCAGTACTGTTGCATATGAGCTGTCTGACAGAGCTAAAGGATGCCCACAACTCCATGCCCTCATGTGACACTCCATCGTTGACTCTGATCAATCTGTCTCAGATGCACCGAACACAGAGCCACCGGATCAAAGTGAACTACCTGAAGAGGAGGGAGGAATTCATGGGTTCTGCTAAGCGACTTTCTTATATCTCCAGGAAAGCCAAGAGACGTTTGTATTGTAAATTACAGCTTTGGATGTGGAGAAAGCGGCGGGAGAAATGCTGCTTTGGGATATTCAGAACCAAGAGACATGTTTGTAGGGTGAGGTCCGGCTGTGGCCCCTCCTTCAGTTCAAAGACACAGAAAAGTAAAAGGAGATGTCCAACGCAGCGCACATTAAACCACACGACACTGGCTTTTGGGCCGCTACCTGGATGTGATACTGAACCTTCAGAGATGCCTAGTGGACAAAATTCCCTGCCGAAGCCATGTGAATCTGACAGTGTGTCAGAAGCGTTCATCGTTTCCGGCCACTTTTCAAACCATGTTACGGACACAGATGTCACTGCAGGGGCCAACAGCCAAACTGTGCTAACAGCTACAGTGTTGTCTCAAAGACCAGAAGCCTTTGCGCACTGTTGTGAGATTGCAGATGCTTCAGAACTTTGTCAGAGTGGGACAGTCAGTGACACATGTAGCAGCCTTACACAGTTTAAAGTATCAAGTGCAGTCATCCCACCTCAGAGGCTTGAAGTCAACAGCCCATTAAGGGAACACAGTGTCACTCTAAGTCAGGTCCAGGCTCTAACCACAAACACTAATGAGGGAAGTAAAAAGTCAAATGAAGCTGACGTGAGCCTTGCAGAACTGACTAAGGACCTCTACGGTATGTACAGGTTTATCTTTGTGTGTCATCTTCTTTTAGCTTTAGTTTAAATTTCAATTTTCACACCTATTTGCAATGTTGAGATGTTGAGCTGTTTGTCCAGAATTCCTTGATGACTTCTACAGAATATATGGAAGTTTCATTCCACTGCAGAAGAGCGATGTGTTGAGACATCTGAAGTGGAGGTTTAACACCGATTTCAGTGACAGGTAAGTTTACCACAAATACGTTGTCTTGAATCACTTTAAATCTTGTGATTTTCGACTCAACAGCAGCACTTTTTTAATATCTAATCTTTTAAGTGTCACGTGTTTGTGTATCAGTAGTGATTATATTTCTAACCCAGTTGCTACATTTTCCCACTGGTGCAGGAAGAATGTAATCATCTCAGAGATTATCAAACACCAGACTGTGATTGTTCAGAAACCTGCTCCCTTCTTTCACGTTGTCTACAAGAAACACACACTGACTCTGGATGATTTGTCGACCCTGGCAGATCAGAACTGGCTCAACGACCAGGTTGTCTACGTGTAAAACAGATTTTTGAGTAGAAGGAGGAACAAAAGCTGGTTGTTGCTGAATGTAACCGGTGTGTATATTTTTGTTTCCGCCTAAGGTCATGAACATGTATGGAGAATTGATAATGGAATCTGCTAATCAGGAGGTAATCTAATGCTCTGTAAATATCTTACTATGATTGTAGTACCAGATGTGATCATTTCTACCAGTATTTTGTGTGTTGTGTCACTTTTTTTCTCTGCTCTTCTAGGTCCATTTTCTCAACAGCTTCTTCCACCGGCAGCTCATGACCAAAGGATATGAAGGTGTCAAGAGGTGGACAAAGCAGGTCAGTTGGGTCTAAGATGGAGGTGATGTGGTATTTTTGTTATATTGATTTGTGATTTAATCCCAGTCATTTTTGCACAGGTGGATTTGTTTTCTAAGAGTTTGCTCTTGGTACCAATCCACTTGGAGGTTCACTGGTGTCTGGTCACTGCTGACTTGGTCCAAAAGAAGATCTGCCTGTATGACTCTCAAGGGAACGCGCTCCAGAAGGTTGCAAGGGTAAAACAGATGAATGTATTTGCTTCTAACAATAAACATAAATATTTCAGTTTCTTTACCTGAAGTAAACACAAATCATCTTTTGTTTTTTTGCTTACAATAGAACATCCTGAAATACTTGATAACAGAAGCAAAGGAGAAACAGCAAACAGCCTTTGAAAATGGTTGGACGGTATCGTATGATGAGGTACGTTGGTGCTAATGTTACATCCTGAAGTGACAAATAGTGAGTTCTGTTCTTGTAACACAATAAGAGAATATATAGATTATAGATTTTTATAGTTATAGATTTATGAACATGAGTCTCATCGTATGTTCACTATTATCCTTTAGATATTCCAAATGCTGGGTGCATGGTTATTGGAGGTTCCTGATCAATGTGCCACAGACTCACAGTATTTTAACCTGAACTCTGGCTTGCTTCTGTTTTAGTGCTCAAACTTTTGTTTAGTTTGATATTTTATTGTGCTTACATTAAGTACAGGCAAATCATAATGCATAAATCTAAGAAATCAAGCCAGCTGTATGTGGACATATAGTCAAAAATAGCTTTTAGCTTAAAATATCATGGTCACAATCCAGCTGACTGGGTTTAAGAAGTTATTTCTCCGACAGCTCTATGAATTTTTATCCATCTTTGCAAAACTAGCAAATCCAGACTTATGTCACATCATCAACATAATATATCTGAATGATTTATTATCCACATTTAACCAATAGAGCCCTGTTGTCAGAGGCTTCATACAGGCTTAAAGCATCACCTGCTGGATTTTCACCTGACACAGTTTCAGCTGACATGATGTCTTCTCTCTCCCTGCTGTCCTTCACAGAAAATTCCCCAGCAGACCAATGAAAACGACTGTGGAGTGTTTGTCTTAGAGGTACAAACATGCCTTTTAAGCTTTAAAGGCAAGACTTGGACCATTATTGTGTCTGATTTGTTTCAACTTATCACTCTTTGTTGTCCTTTTCAGTATTCTAGATGCCTTGCTCTGTCAAAACCTCTGCAGTTTTCACAGAAGGACATACCAAAGATACGTAAGAGGATCTACAAGGAGCTCTGTGACTGTAGGCTTCATAGGGGTGATGATTATGTGTTTATAGCTGCTTCTGATTCAGATATGAAATGATGTGGTCCACACTCTGTGAGCCTTACAGCACTGTGAAGCTTGTATCAGGTGCACTGCTAAGTCATTGTATTTATATGAGAAATGTTTGATCAGGCATGTTAAAAAACGTCTATTGGTTTTGGAGTTTACGCATTTACAGTGCATCAACAGAGCCTTACTGAATGAACTGCCTTTTGAAATAGATCTAATCTGTCATGGTACATGTTTGTGTGTAGTTGTTACCTATTTACTGTTAAAATATCTGTAAACCTTATTTGCACATTTTTTTAAAGCCTGATTTTTCATTTTCAACTCGTAGTTAAACATACATGGTGTTTGCATAATAGTTTACATGTTGGTGTCAGATGACTGAATTTTGGTTGAAGTTGTTGAAGTGGAGTCAATGTCCAAATAATTATTTTTGTTTGTCGCATACTAAAAAGTGTGTCTGAGGTTTAAAATAAAAAGATGGTTTCCAAGCATTTCACAAAGTTTATTTGATTTATTTTATGGTACATATCAGGTGCTGCACGCACTGCATGCAGAATAACCTTTCAGCAAGTTGTGTTTGGGTATATACATATTTGAAAATACTTCCTAGTTCTAGACATGTAAATAATGTGCAGTTTTATACATTATAACTGTATGTGAGTGTATCCCAGCACAGTTGTTTGCTGATTGCAAAACAGAGCTGCAAAGAAAAAGTGGACATTTTAAGGCACAGAATTCTTCAAAGAATAGGTTTCAATATGAGAACCTGGTATGATCAAATGAATTTATATATTGTAATAAATATCGTGCAAAATGTTTAACAGCATCGTGGCCATCAGCTCTTTGATTAGATCAAACGTGTTAATGCCTTGTGATGTTAGTTAATGTGTGGCGTCTCTGATAAATGAAAATACTTATTACCAGTTACACAAATCTGATCACAATACATTTCTAATATGTGAAAATCAATAGTGTCACGTATATTATTTCTTCTCTGGTTTTTTGAACTCACAAATGTTTCTGGGTGTAACTTCTTCTAAAGGTAATGTGATCACAACACACAGAGACACTATGCTGCCCTTCAGAGGCAAAGTGCAGTAACTACACATTTGGTCAAAACTCAGTTAAGACACAAATTTAACACTTTGTAACATAAGTCAGATCAGTGGTCACAGTTCTTCATAATCCATGAAAGAAGAAATTACATTAATCCTTTACCACAAAACTACTTGCAACATATTTGCCTGGCAAGGCCTAAACACTTTAAATGAGCTGTACTTTGCCTTTGTACGGCAGTGTGGTGAAAAACATGGTCCACTGTTAACTGCACTAGGCAGCAAATTTAATGTAGATATATAACTATTTTATTAACCTAAATCACAAGAGGCCACAAAAAGATAATCCCTTCTCTCACAGTACCTGTATGTAGGTAGGTTTTTGATACTAAATTAGCCACATTTGTTCAGTACACCATTGTTACTGCAAGATAATACACAATGTGGGGTCTAATCATTTGCGTGGAATCCCCACTCAATTTCCGGCTCATCGTCGAGGCGTATCACAAGATAGGAAACCAGCTGGAAGAGGTTCTGCCACAAGCCCAGGAAAAGGTACAAGTAGAAGTCACTGACGTCTATTTGGCAGTGTATCCCTGAGTAATTCATGTCACACACACACTCAAAACTGTTCACATAGTTGACACAGAAGCCTCCGTTCATACACGGGTCTGAGGCACATTCATCCACATCCTTCTCACACCTGAAAGAAAAAACAAGGAAACAAAGATTATAGAACAAACTGCACCGAATAAAATTTAAGTGGGAAAGTGGGTTTAAGTTGTTATTATGGTTTTGTTATTTGCATATCTTGCAGACAAAAAGCATTATTGTTGTACATTTGGAGCTGTGGCTCTTTCTACCTGATCACTTTAAGCCCAATATTGTTTGTTTTTAGCAGCTAAATGCTCCAATGTGTTCACCAGCTTGTAGCTAACTGTGTCTGCAGTCTGGGTTTTAGGTCTTGTTTGCTGAAAACAGCTGCTTCTAAAAACGTCACTTACAAAAGTAGGAAGAGTGAACCAAAACACTGAAAGACACTAGAATGCTTGGATTTGTCAACTTAAATAACACCTTTTATATTAAACTGTGCCATGTGATCCAATGTTAATATAAAAATATTTATTATAGGAGCTTTAAGCATAAACCTGGTCCCCAGATTGTGATTTTTTATCTATGAATCAATGTGATGACACAGTATATTCTAATATGAAAACCAACAGACCTGACCGCCATTGCTGGAACACCACATCTACTCCGCCCTGATGGATGTAAAGAGTTAATATAATTATAAATGTTTTACCACTGTCCTGTGAAGCCAGGCTGACAGTAACAGGTGTGATCTGCTTCTGAGCAGTTCCCTCCATTAAAGCAGCTGTAGTTCCATCTTGTACCCATACATGTAGTAACAGGCAACTGTGGAAGTCTTACCAGACAGAAAAGAACAACAAGACATGTCAGTGCCTTCCAGACTAGCAAAGACGGTTTAATAAAGCTGAGAAAATGTGTTCATTTGTAGAATTTTATACAAAAGCACTTACGGACTGGTCTCAATGTACCATGGAATTTCTGGAATTTTCTCACTGTAGACACAGTTGTAAAACCATACAAATAAGAGCTTTTTATGTATTACAGATGTGTGCTACTTTAAATTTGGTGCCAAAGATATGTTAATAAACTGAAGAACTCACTCGCAGTATTGGCCTGTCATATTCTGAGGGCAGAGGCATGTGTAGCTCAGAAAACCTTTGAGACACGTGGCACCATTGCTGCAGTTGCTGTTTTCACAGGGGTCAACTTCTACCTCACACTGTTCACCACTGTACCCCAACTCGCACACACACTTAAATCCCCTAGTTAGGCTGGTGCAGTTGCCGAAGATACAGGGGCTGGAGATGCAGGAATCTGTCAAGTCCTCACACAGTGGTCCTGTCCACTCAGAGGGACACACGCAGTGATGCAGATCAAACAGGTCTTCACACACACCCTCGTTCTGACAAGGATTGGGTGCACACACACTGGTTCCCAAGCAGCCGTAATGCAGCACAGTGTTGCTGTTCATCCTTGCAAACTGCTCCTCCTGGGGTCTGGGGAGCTTCAACTCTGTGTCCAGGTGAAATGGAAGAAGAAGGCCTCCAATCTCCACAGAACCTAAACAACCAGACAGTTTCACTCCGGTGTCCAGGCTCAGGCCCCCAAGGAAGATATCTGCTCCCTCCTTAAGAAAATCTAGGCCCCTCACAACTGTTGTGGATGAGCTCAGCTGGGTCTTGATGCCATCCACAGCCATAATCCACCTGGAGGTTGGAAGTGTCTGGTTCTTCATGCTGAGCTCCACCATGTGCCACTCTCCATCACTGACTGGACTGTGGCTTTGAACTGTCACCTTGTTGTCATCCCCCACATGAAGCTCCATGACCAACCGAGAGCCTTGGAGAGAGACTGTGAGGTAGTCTGAACCTCTTTGGGCATGAAGTAAGGTGGCAATGGACTGTCTTGTGCGGAACCTGAGTGAGACACTGGCGAGGCTGCGATTAATCTTTCCATTACTCCGGTAGTGCAAAACGCTGCTTTCAACTCGAAATGTCACATTAGACAAACCTGAAAGAAAGAACATGAAGAGACTCAATGCAAATGCACTGATTATTTTGTCTGATGAACTGCAAAAAGACAGAGTGTACAACGTGAACTGCTACAGTAGCTTTGACATGTACCGCACATACTCTGGATCAACAGCTCTCCTGTGTCTCTGTATGAACATGTGACATCTCCAGCCTTGTCGTTGTAAACTTCCGTAGGCATGTGGCGGTAGACTTAATCTGACCAGGGATTACCACGTCTTAGAAGAATCCTATGTAGGATCTCTATCCCAAGCCTGTCCCCTTCTGTAAATCATCCACTCTGTAATTAATCAGTGCCTGCAACAGTGATTGTCTCAAAGAGGCTATGCAATGCAGCAGCTCCCTTAGTTAGTGGCTAGTGTAATAAAAGGCTTACACATTTATTATGAATCCCTTTTCTATTTACATGTCACAGAGGTAAGGTAGCAACAGTGTCTACTACAACTATTTATAGCAAAGATCTTACTCCTTGGCTATTCTGAGAGCACTGGAGACTTTTCAAGGTGATGTGCTTTCTAAAACAGGGATAGTGCAACAACAGGTCAGGACACTCACACTCAAAGCCCTGTGAGCGAGGCTGACAAACGGCAGTGGCGGGGCAAGGAGACAGCTCACACCATTTCACTTCCTCACAGCGCTGCCCTGCAGTGTTAGGGGGGCAGTTGCAGATGAAATCATCCCAGATGGCGTAACACACTCCCCCATTGAGACAGGGGTTGACCTGATGAAGAGAAAACAGTCAAGCTCTATCCTTGTGAGTTCTACTCTGTCCTCTGTCATTACTGGTGCATATGAGGATGAAAATGTGTCTCTAGCTCGTTGAATATAATGAACATAGCAGATGTGATATAACTCACAGCACAGGCACTGTCACTGATGCATCCTTGTGTGACATTGATGAGTTTCTCCAGGTTGTAAGATTCCACTTGAGATGTTATGGGATAGAACTGCAGACGTTTGCTGTTAATTCTTAGATCTTGGACACAACCCTTAAAGTAGCCACCAAACGAAGCAGAGGCTCTTGAGTCTGGAAGCCCTCCAACAAAAACCAGATCCCCAGCATGGGCTTGGATGTGCCTGATGGTCATAGAGCCATGGTTCTGGGCTGATTGAAACAAGCGGGCTTCCGTTCCTTCAAGCTTCACAGTCACCAAATGAAAATGTCCATCACTGACTGCTTCCTGACCAATAAATGAGTCAAAGTTATGGATCTGAACTTTGACCCTGCCCTCTTCCAGCCACAAGTGGAGGTACTCGCTGGTGCTGTTGGCCAGCAAGAGAAGCAGTCCACTGGACTGTCTGGTACGGATGAACATGGAAATTGTCATAGTATCACCAGGGTCATCATCTAATGAGAAGACAGCATAACTCTCCAGATTTCTGTTTCCAAACTTTGCGGTTATGTATTCTGTATGGGCACAAGGACAAGGATGAGAAAGTCATGGTAAAAGTATATTTTATTACCTTGTGTGAAATGTCATATTCTTGAATAATGATTTGTCTTTCCGTTGAATATAAATATAACTTAGCTTGGCTCTTATACAAACAGGTAGCTTGGTTCTGCTCAGTTTTCTTCTGTGTCCAGTTTTTATGCCAAAATAAGACAACTGGCTGCTGCCAAATAAAAGAGTGGTTTAGATTTTCTCAACTAATTCTTCACCAGAACGAATATAAGCAAAATTCCCATTTCTCCATTAGATAAATTCAACATTTGGTTGTACAGTTATCAATGTTATGGTCAGTAAAGTATTTGTTAACTCAATAAAACTTTTGGCAGAGAGTTTTTACAGCAAAAGCACTCTCTGTTCATTGAAAAGATGAACTTGGTCAAGATGCCAACCATCGGCCAGCAGCCAGTAGCTTACACTGCATGGCGTGAGTGGAGGCCTTCCAGGTAAGCTACTAAAACCCACGTTTTTTTTAATCCTCTGTCCAGGTGTTGCTAAATGTCTCCTAATTACATGACTGAACTCTGTGCTATTTCTACTGGCTCTCTAAGCTCCTTTAAAGTACTGACTACCTTCATCTTTAGGGTGGCTCTCTTTTTAGACCATTGAGACTCATGCAGTGACGTGACTGAAGCTGAACTGGAATCAATCTGTATTTAAACCAGTATTTTCACAGCATGTTTGTCATAGCTTCACTATTGGTCATTTGGCAGATGCTTTTATCCAGAGCATCTTACAAGTCACGTTTACACACACCATGGGTAACTTTGGGTTCAGGATCTTGTTCAATTTCACGTCAACGTGTGGCCAGAAAGAGCCAAGAATTGAACCACCGTCCGTGCAGTTTGTAGATTACAGCTGATTCACAGCACAACCAAATAACAAGAAATTCCTTAGTAAGTATATTTAAGTATACTATTAGTATACTTCTTTTAAACTAAAAATGAGCAAGTATACTTTCAGTATACTTTTTATGTAGTCTAAGTATACTTGGAGTATATTTGTACTTATACTTACAGGTATATAGAAATACCCAACATGCATTTTAGTAGTTTAACTTTATAAACAATTATTCAGTTTATAAATTAATAATTTGTCACAAATTGTTGTCTGGCATGGTGTTTTACCTTTTCAACAGACTAAATATGGTTACTAAAATTATAACTAAACTACTTTTTATGTACTTATCAGAGGTAAACTAAAAAGTGGGACACTTTAGTCCCAAGAGGTATAAAATAGTACATAAAAGTATATTTACTATACTTAAAGTATACTTAAGTATACTTGATAAAATAAACTTTAAGTATATTACTTTTTTGTAAAGGATGTAAAGAGTCACAAGGTTTTGATTCCTACTAAGAGCAGATAAAAACTTCTTATTGCGTTACATGTGGGAAGAAAGTACCTGCATGTGTGTAATACTGTATGGTATGTAAATAAAGGTTTGTAGTTGGTGGGATTTCTTAGAGGAAATAGAAGAACTGACCAGCTACAACTGGTGGAATAGGAAGAAAATTTGAGATTTGAATGACTGAAGGGTTTATTCTGAGTAAGTGGCATGCAGTGGTGTCAACGTGTGTGTTCCTTACCCTCTGCACAGTTGTCTCCCTCATATGGCCTATGGCAGTCACACAGGAAGCTCCTCCAGCCTTGGCTCACGCAGTGTCCTCGGTTCTGACATGGGCTGTCAATGCATTTGTCTTTGTCACTGCAGCCAACAGTGATGTTATTCTGGACATCTGAATCTTCTTTAGTAGGCAACACCAGATGTGAGTCCACAAACACATCCCTGAAGCAGCCCAGAAAAGCAGGTGGGTAGTCATGCTTGGTCCTGCCCAGACCCCAGTTTTCTCCAGCTGCTCCTATAAAGAGGCTTTGGCGGACTGTTCCGGGCTTGGGGAGAGCAGTGGCTTGCTCAAGCAGCGGAACCTCAGTGTTGGAGTCTCTGGTGCAGTTTTCTTCAGTACAGAGCAGCCTGATAAGGCTGACCACACCGCCGAGTGAAGCCTCCACTGTGTGCCACTTGTTGTTGGATAAGAGCTCTGGGAGCTCCTGAACAAGTGTGCTTGAGCCTTGTCCTCTCAGGCTGAGGAGACAGAGATGCCCATCTATCAGCTCAATGCTGAGAAGCAGGTCATCCACCCTGCGCTGCAAGAGCATGCCAACCGGTCTTCCAGTCCTGAAGCTGAATGTTACATTAAGAGGAGCCTCAGGTTCTAGAAATTGAGTCTCTACATAAATGTATCCTCTGGACTCAAATGAGAAGACAGTGGGAGTCTGGCATTTAGAGCCCGTGAAACCAGCAAGGCAGATGCATGTGTAAGTCTGCTGTTCATTTACAATTAAAGGAGAGCATATTCCTCCATTCTCACACTGGTTGTCATCACAGCCCGAAAGTGCAATTGTGCACGTCTCCCCCCCATACAGGCGTCCATTTTGGCTCTTCTCGGAGCAAAGGCATCGAAATTGTCCACTGTGACTCTCACATACACCACCATTTTGACATGGTTGCTGTTCACATCCATTGATGTTCTCGCTGGACAAAGTGCCTGAAGAGACGATTACAATCTGTTATAACTTTTTACAAACGTATGCATGAACTCACAAAATAACAATAAGGAACAAACAGCAAAATAAAAGACAAGAAAAACACAGATAAATAATTTAATTTATAAAGACAACAAAAAATTATTGATTTACACATGAAATAAATCATGAATTTAAATCAACTATACAAACCTGTTTTGTATATTATACTGTACTACACACTTACTGAACAGTTTGCCAATATTTCCAAACAATGCAAGATGACAATGTGAGAACAAAAGATATGAGGTTAAAAGATATGACAACTAGTAAATAATGTCAGTCTCTGATGCAGCATACGTGCAATATTCAAAGATTACCTGCATAAAGCAACCACAACATCCACACATGCACGTTGTATATCAACATTGTCCTTAACAAGTCCTCCAAGTTACTAGATGTTTGGTAATGTCTTCATTTTAGACCAAGTGGAACATATTTGTCAGCTCTGCTCCTCCATGAATGCATGCAGTCAGTGAAATGCTTGTAGTGCTGCAAGACAGATAGGAGGGATTAAGCTAATGTACTTACGTTGTCTTACACATTAAATGTGTTGGTGAAGGGAGGGGTTCATCCAGGAGGCTAATTTGAGGGACTCCAAACCTATCCACTAGACTGAATTGTGCTATTAGTGATGACTCGAGGTCCACCTGATGAAGACAGTGAGAAGTTAAAAAACAGATGGTGACCTTACCTCAGGACAGTCACAAACTGACGATCAGTTTCTGTTTATTACAGCTTTAGTTTTCTGTAAAGCGACTAGAAATGTCACTCCCTGAAATATGAACACCGATGTGTATGCACACATATGCTACAGCATCTATGAATATGTGCAACTACTAGGCTGCCGTAGGCTTTGAATGATGTAAACTGAGGCCAGTGGTTCTATTCTGGGAAAACTGTCTTTAATTGAACTTTACTGATGCCATCATATGTCATTTCTCTGAAGAGTTCATTCTGCATATTAGTAACAGACTACTGATGGCCTTGCTCTTGTTTTACAGTGGTACCCACAGTATGTTATAGCCTAGAATCTGGGGGCATGAAATATGTAAAATAAAAATGCTAAATTTTCACATGTTGCTGAAATATGTATGTATGTATGTGCATTTGCAGACGTACATATGAATATACATACTATAATAATATGGGCTCATAATCCTTGAGTACAACCCCATAAAGAAGCTAGCTATTTTTTTCAACTTGGCAAAAATTACAAAACCAAAATTCAAATCTACCCTTTTATAAATAAAAGTCTTAGTTGAGTAACTGTCAACACTATCAACTAAATGTAGTCTCCTTAAAATGTAAAAGTAGACCAGACTCCCAGGGTTGAAGCTGACCAGTACTCGGTCAATATAACATCTGCCTGATACCAGAACATATGGATTCTCGTCCTCCAGTGTTGATTTGAGTCACTGCCCTAAAAAGAAAAAAGAAGTATATCTAAGTATACTATTAGTATACAGTAGGATTTGTCTCTTAGAAACATTGTACTCCAAAGTGTTACATCTACAGTTACACAGCTGTGCTTCAGGACATCAACACTGTAGATGGTCATACTGCATGAAAACAACTAATAAATCAAGTGTAAAGTGTGATAAGGTTTATTTTGATAATCTAGAAAGTATATTTGTAGTATGCTTCAAGTACACTTTTACAAACTAACAAACGGGCAATTTAGTCATAAGAAGTATTAAAATAGTATACTTGCAAGTATACTAGAAGTGCATAGAGATAAGTGTACTTATATTTACATTTAGTCATTTGGCAGACTTGGTATACTTGAGTATACTTAATAAAATCAACTTTAAGTGTACCTCTTTTATGTCAGGATTTAACTTGTAACTGTACCTGTCAAATAAACATTGTTAAGTAAAACTATGTTTTTAAGGAACCGATAGGTGTATGCTAACAGTTTTCTAACTACATTACCCATGATGCCACTGTGTCGTGAGCCCTCTCGTAAATGTTTCGTGATACGAGATTCACGTTACACTTTTCATGTATCAAATACACATTTAACTAATAAATGCATCACAGCTCGTGTTGCTGTCCCTCTTTGTAATGTCATATACCTGTTTAAACCTTTAAAGACGAGCGTTAAATAACGTAGCTGAATCAGCCAATGGGCGAGCGGTTTGTTACGACGTCTGATGTTTCTGGTAGGATGGAAAAGTGGGGCGTTACAGATATCCAGGAAATTATAATTCCTACGTTTATTTTCGACAATAACTATGCCAGCTGGCTTTGAAGATACTTTCTAAACGCTTGCTGCATATCAGTGGTAAGAATTTAAAAAAATACGCCCGAATAGAAATGTTTAGGTCTAGCATTTAAATCGCACCAAGGGTCGTTTGTCAACACTCTCCTCGGAGGGGGGCCCGCCCGTCAGACTGTAAACATAATGTTAGGGGTCCTTGAGGTGGGGAGCGAATTTGCAAATAGGTTGGTTGTCAGGAGTTCAATACAGAAATATGGTTGCTATCCTAAATTCACATTTCAGTAGGCCTTTATTGTCTACTGCTTGCAGTATCTAACGTAACGATAGCATGTTTTTCTGCTTTGTCCAAATGCATGGGATAATAAACCCTAAATGTTAGCATCATTTTTATAGTAACTTTTCAATGCAATGCCCCTTTCTTTAAACTATGTTGTAAATATTGTTCCTGTGTTGTTGAATTTCCTGTTTTGGTCGTCAGTGTGACAGTAATTAAAACTGAATCATAAACCACAGTTGGTCCTTGTGCATGGTCAGTCTCAGCACTATTCCTCTTCTTATGGTTTTCAGGAGTGATTCATGGTTCTCTCTAACACGCACCAATGAAGAAAAAGCCTAGTACTCCTCTGCGTCCCAAACGCAGTGCGCTGGTCGGTGCCAGCAATGAATGTCCTGCAGAGCCAGGACCTGTGCTGGGTGCCAGTGCCTCACCAAACTCTGAAACTGAACTGGCAGAACCGGCCTCACAAATCAGACACCTGACTATGTCACAGAACAGTCACAACATCCTCAAGTTCTTGAATGATGACCGGGCTCGAAGAAAGTTCTGTGACGTGTCTGTGTATGTGGGTGGAAAACTCTACAGTGCCCACAAGGTTGTGTTGGCCCATGGTAGCAGCTACTTCCATGCTGAGTTGTCCAAGAATCCTGCCACAACCCATGTGACTCTGGACCATGTGGAGGACTCTGTTTTCCAGCATCTGCTTGGCTTTTTGTACACATCAGAGTGCTCGGTTGCAGAGAGAGACCTCCCTGCTCTAACTGAAGCAGCCCGATTTCTGGACATGATGGATATATTAAAGCTGCTTTGTGAAGAAGGTGACACCCACCCTGAAAGTGTGATGCAGGTTGACATAGGAGGGTCTCCTGAGGTGGAACTGACCTCCAGTGACTCCGCTGCTGGTGATACAGACATGCAGAGCCCATGGGATGTTCAGAGCACTGTGTGCAGTCAGCAGTTTAGTACTGAGAGCTCCCTGGAGAAGCACTTGGCTGAGTGTCACGCTGATGCACAGCAGGAAACATCAGCTGAGAAGGAGAGGACTGAAGGTCAGAAGAGTGTCACCACGCGGAGATCAGCTCGCAGGAGGAAAGCACCCACCAAGTATCAGAGAGACAATGTAGAGGCCACTGTCAACACTCCTTTGTCATCAAGAGAGCAGGATGAAAAGAGAATTGATGAAGCAAGAGAGCTTGAAGTGAATGACACATCTACACCAGCTCATGGGGATGACGAAGTGGACGAAGATGAGGAGGAAGAGAGAGAAAGCATGAATGGAGAAGTAGTTACTCAGATGAAAGCTGTTGAAGTTTGTGACACAGACAATATTGTGAGTTCAGATGCAGAAAGGACAGAGCACCAGCCTGCAGCAGGTAGCCCTAGCAAACATCCAGTTTATCCTGCTGGTCTGGCTCCAGTCATCATCCAAACGTCCAGCAAGAAAACTCTCAAATGCCCCAAATGTGACAAAACCTTTGACCGTGCAGGTGAGAGTAGAGGTTGTGCTTTTTTGTGTTTAGAAATACAAGCTGTCTTTGACATGATGAACACTGCTTGTGGAATTCAGTAGGCGCAGCGGCACCATATTTATTGACACTGAGGAAACTAAGGTCTCCTGGTGCAATACAGTATTTTAACTGAAGCATCTGGTATATCTGGTATTTTTCAGGGAAGTATGAGAGTCATACCAGAGTGCACACAGGAGAGAAACCATTCCAGTGTGACATCTGTCTTCAGTGCTACTCCACCAAGTCTAACCTGACTGTACACAAGAAGAAGCATGCCAACGATGCTCCATTTCAGAAGAAGGAGCACAAATGTCCCTGCTGCAACAGACTCCATGCCAGTAAGAAAACCTTGGCCAAGCATGTCAGGAGGTGAGAAATGACTTATTCTATTTTGAAGTTAACCATCTGAACTAAATGTATTTAGTTCATTGAAGTTTTGTGTCCATTTATTGATTTGACATGATTCAGTGTTTAGATTATGTTGGTTGGTTAGCTATTAGCCAATGACAGCTGTTGTCTAATCAAATCAAATTTATTCATAGTTTTAACTTTAGCTTTAGTACTTGTAATTTAATTTTAGTTGGCCTGATAAAATACTTCATTTGTGCAGTTATGGAAGTAAAGAGATGAAACACAATCTTCTGTTTAAAAAAAAGGAAATATAGCTTCAGTTTTGGCTGCATGGTTTTATTATGCCCTAATAATCTCAGTCATACATGGAACTGGACTCTAGTTCTGTATCTTGATATAGTGGTGCAAATTGCAGGTTAAATTATTTTCAAAATGTATGCTTCAAATGACTTAAACATTAACATTTAAAAAAAAATACAGCTTGTTTATGTATTGCAATACTTAAGGGCAGAAATTCAGAGCACAACTGGACATTCTGTGCACAATGAGCTTTGTTTTTCACTATGCATCAGATTATGCACCTGGAATCTTCTATTAAGCCATGCTGTTGTCATAGAGGCAGGATGTGGTTTAGCATTTTCCTGCTACAGTATGCATGGCCTTCCCTGAAAAAGACATTGTCTGGGTGGCACCATATGCTGATCTAAAGCCTGGATATGAACTGAGCGCTGATAACATGCAATAAGGTCTTAGTCTGGAGACCTTGGTGCCCATGGTTCCCAAAAACATGTCAAATTTCCTTTTGTCTGACCACAGAACAGTTTTCCACTTTGCCATGAACCATTTTACTTAAAATACACTCAAAGTAGAATTAGTAATTTTACTAAGTACAAAATAAAAGTACTGCTCTAAAAACAATTTAAATGGTGTTGAACTTGATGCTAAAGCACAGGTGCCTAAAAAAATTGTACTTGAGTAAATGTACTTACTTACTTACCACCTCTGATTCACAGACAGTGATTTTTGGAAGCATTCCTGAGCCCATGTAGTGATGTCCATCACAGAATCATGTCTGTTTTTAATGCAATGCTGTATGAGGACCTAAAGATAATGGGAATCCAGTATGTTGAGGAGTATTTTTCTGAAATTGTTTGACAATTTTTGGATGCAGTATTTCACAGATTGGTGAACCAATGCCCATCTTCACTCTGGTTCTCAAAGATGCTATTTTTATATATTTGACATGTTCCCCTCTTTTCTATGGTGAATAAAATAGGGGGTTATGATTATGGGTTATTTGCAAATCATTGCATTCTGTTTTCATGTAAATTTTACATGTGCATGTAATGTTTTACCTCTGTCATTCATTTAAACTTTGTGCCTCTTAATGTAATGCACTCCGGTATGGCTCATGGTGGTGCTAGAGGAAAAGTCAGGAATCATCAGAGGGAATAGGTGTAATTTTTTGGAACCTCAGAGGTAGAGGTTTTTCAGCTTGGCTGACATCGACATCCCTTGTGGCTAAAATTCATAGCTTTAAAACATAACTTTTGAAAAAGTAAGATTTAGGCAAAAAATACTAAAAAGTGCTAACTCACCAGTGGATCTCCATCATTATGCTGTATGATCATCTTCTCTGTCCTGCCAGGTTTCATCCAGACCACATTCAAGAGTTTTTTACCAAGAGGAAGAGGAAAAGTGACGGCTGGAAATGTGCTGTAAGGACAGTTTAAGATGACTGTTACCAAGCCATGTTTTTTTGTTTTTTTTTTATAATTTGATTTATAATATGTTTCAGTATGTTCAAATGAGGTTTGATGATGAATAAATTATGTTTAGTGTTAATACATAAATGTGTTTTATTTTCATTAGATTTTAACACTCTGTAATGTTTTAACTTTTGCCACCAGATTTGTTTGAAGACTTTCACCCGCAGGCCTCATCTGCAGGAGCACATGATCCTGCACACCCAAGACCGGCCTTTTAAATGCTCCTACTGTGATGAATACTTTAAGTCAAGGTTTGCCAGGCTGAAGCACCAAGAAAAGTATCACTTAGGTAAAAAGCCTGGACATGAAATACATGCTTGAGCTTTTTGATTTATATATAAAGATTTTCTTTTCCTAATGGGATTTTTTTAGCACTAAATCTGAAAATAGAAAAAATCTAGAATATAACACTGTTGCATCTTTCCGACTTACATATACAGTATATTAAATTATGTTCAGTGTAACTAGCTGTATCAGCTGCTGATACATTTACATTACAACAACCAAAATATTGTAATAATTGCACTGGATGAGAGCGTTTTTATTGTGTTCATTTTAAGGTCCATTTCCCTGTGAGATCTGTGGTCGAAAGTTTAATGACACAGGCAACCGAAAGAGGCACATCGAGTGTACTCATGGAGGGAAAAAAAAGTGGACCTGCTCTGTATGTGGTAAATCAGTAAGGGAAAGGTATGTCTCTGTCTCTCTGTGTGTCTCTTGGGTGACATGACCTATTGTATATACACTAAACACTTACTTAATTTGTAAAACAATCATATTTAATATCAATTTCACCTTATAGTACAACCTTGAGGGAGCACTTGAGGATCCACAGTGGAGAGAAGCCTCACCTCTGTAGCATCTGTGGCCAGAGTTTCCGTCATGGCAGCTCATACAGGTGGGTCAAAGATGTTACATCAGACAAAGACAACTGATATGAAAATTCATGACTGTGTCATTAATGTTGTCTATAACAAACCTGTTGATTGGCCAGACTCCACCTCAGAGTCCACCATGATGACAAACGCTATAAGTGTGAGGAATGTGGGAAAACATTCATACGGCATGATCACCTGACGAAACATCAGAAAATACACTCTGGTACACTCTTATTCTTTTGTGGTTTTGTCTAAATAACAAAGATTTATTTTGTCTTGTTTTAGTAATGTGAAGAATATTGTTAACATTTACTTTCTCGACTCAGTAAGAAACCTGTAAACTCATGTTTATTACAGGTGAGAAAGCGCACCAGTGTGAAGAATGTGGCAAGTGCTTCAGGCGCCATGATCATCTGATGGTCCACTACAAAAGTGTTCATTTGGGAGAGAAGGTTTGGCAAAAGTAAGTTATCGTACAAATGAGAGTCTCACATATTCTCCTTTTGTAATGTTGTATATATGATAATATTAGCTAACCCTTTTGGCATGATTCTTTTCACAGGTATAAAACAGCTGTGCATCAGTGTGAGGTTTGCAAGAAAGAATTTAAAGGAAAGTCCAGTCTAGAAATGCACTTCAGGACTCACTCAGGTAAACAAAAACATCAATGGATACATCTGCCTTAAAACATGTACAAATGGAAAAACTGTTAATTTTTTTATTCTTAATTTGTAATTGACAGGTTGTTAAATCCTACCCTGTAAAGACCTGTAACTAATTTCAGATGGTCCTCTAAGAACCATACATCTTTGCTCCTTGCCCCTCTAGTTACCATAAGCTGCAGTTCCTCTGTACAGCAGCAATGCAGTGACATAAGCTGCTTTCAGACATGCACAGGATCACTGAACATATGGAGCAGGAGAGAACTGCTACTGTAATTCTGATCTACTGTCTCCCACACAGTGATAAGTGTAGTCAGGATCAGGCTACATTTGTAGCTAACAGCATAGTTAAAAAAAGACACCAGCCTAACCTACTCTGTACTCTATATACACTGTGTTGTGTATGTGTAGAAGTCATGTTAGCTGCCGTGGCCAGTAAAAAATAAAAACTCTTAAATACACTCACACAAATGTTCATTAATTTATGTTGTTACAGGTGAGAAGCCCCACCGATGTCCTGAGTGCCATCAAACATTTCGAATTAAGAAGACCTTGACAAAGCACATGGTGATTCACTCAGACGCCCGCCCTTTTAACTGTCCCCACTGTAGCGCCACGTTTAAAAGAAAAGATAAGCTCAAGTACCACATTGACCATGTTCACAGCGCCAGGCTTACTGAGCAGCCACTCAGAACGCTCAGTGAGGACAAAATAGTCTCCATTCCTTTTGAGGAGTCGTCAAAGGCGTTCTGTGCTGAACAAAAGTCAGCCCTCCAGAGCAGCCCTCGTACCACAGATGTCTGTGTGCCTGTCACTTTAATTCCCGTCCAGATTGCGGGGGGAGCGCAGGGTGACTTGAACACACACGGGGCCCCATCTCTCTCCTCTCAGTCTCACAGTGTGGTACGAATGCAGGCTCAAGGACAGCAGCAGAACTCTAGCTACCAGGCCGCTACAGACCTTGCATTCTTCGAGAAGTACACCCTTAACCCTCAGCCCTCCAACATCGCCCACCCTGTTAGGCCTGACCAAATGCTGGATCCCCGAGAGCAGTCTTACTTGGGCACCCTGCTGGGACTGGACTCAACTTCCTCTGTGCAGAACATCTCCAACTCTGATCACACACACTGATGTTTCTTAGCCCAGTTTCAAGACATGTGACAAATCCTCTGTAAAATGATCACATTTAAGACTGAAATCGCACAGTCAATTCTTTTCAACGATGGCGCAGCATTAGGTATCCTCTGTAGTGTTAACATTGTCTCAGACTTTTAACAAATTAATCAATTGACATAATCATTATTAATTACAGTTCATGAACTGATACTTTTAAGCAGTTTTTAATAAAATTAGTCATCATCAGCAGCTTCTATTCAGTTTTTCACTAAATTGATTTGCATACCAAATAAATAAATAAATAAGTATCCATGAGCTGATTGATAATGAAAAGAATCAGTAGTGGCAACCTTGTAATACTGAGAAGACCTATAGAAAGGGGCCTTAACAAGTAGTAATTTGTGTACTGCATCTATTTTCTGTCACTCAGATATTTTGGGTTTGTAACTGTGTAGTGCTTTTTCTGTGTAATTTGATTTTTTTTTCATGCAGTGGATGTAATAGCTCATTGGTTTTAGTAGTCAGTGTACTTATTTATGTGTACATTAATGTTATTGTAAATACAGATTTTAAATCACATACAAAAGGATTAAAAAAGTAAAGAAATATTGTGTTTTTAGTAACCAATAAAATATTCAAAAATTCAAAACAATTAAAAATTCCTATTTTTCATTTTGTAAATAGAAAATTTAACTGACGTGAATCAGCCTCAGTCTAATCCATTCATTTTATCTTATTTAACAGTTGTCTTTAGATTATTTGACATAAAACATCCAAGGTGCTGGCTCACAGTGACAACACAAGATGATATTTTCAGTAGGTGATGTTGCCTCTAGTTTTTTTTTTAACACTGACATAATTAGGACGTATTCTAAAGCCTTTACATAACAACCCTAAACAGAATAAACGTGCAGTTATTGGATGGGCTGTCTCTGTTGACAGTCAAATACTCAGATATTGGCAGAATGATCAGTGTAAAAATTGCTGTCAAAAGTTTATTCACACTATGATTTCCTCAGCTACGAACATACAGAAAACTGGTTACATCTATAAAATGTATGAATTTACAGATCAAAATGAGAAGCCAGAAATCTAACATGATGCTTGAAAGTTTCCAGGCTGGATCCTGTTCCAGGCTTGTTTTTCGGTCCATGGTGAGCAAATCCAATGCAGATTTAACATATATTCTGGTTAGAAGATATATATAATTATAAATGGAAACAACAAATAAAAAAACACAATGTTTATTTGTAAGAGACACTGCCAGATGCAAATAAGCATCTTTAAATGTTCAAGATTAACACTCACCATTGTTATTTTCAACCAGTTACAACCTAGAAAAATAATCAGAAGCACAGCAATGAATTTGTGAAGCAACTAATTTTCTTCACATGAAAGTGAGGTCTGATTAAATGTCTGCAGGTCAGTCTATTAATTGTTCTCATTGTCATTTAACTTTTTGCTGTATGCAATAACTGTAGAGGAATTGTATCCATTTTTTAAACAATTAGAGAAAAACTGAAAAATCCTACTGTGTTTCTGTTTTATATAAATATCAATGTAAGGAGTTTAATGTGATACTTACACAGGCCTAGCTTTGGTTCTCCATCAATGCACTGGACCAGAGAATATTGATCCAACCACCACTCCCTCTGTTTCACACATTTTAATATCTCTTTCGAATCAGCTTTAATATATTTAACTCCATCAGGCTTTAACACAGAATAACTCTCCGTGTTTAACTCGCAGTACGCAGCTACACAAAAAAGCAAAGCAAAATAAAATTTTTGATATGATCTTTTAATTTTTTTGTCGTATGTGTAAAATGAAAGTTAGTCCGAAGGTGTTCATACCTTTGCAGGTGGGTACTTCTGACCACTTGCCATTGCTATAACACACCACTGTCTCTGGACCCACCAGTGAGTAAAAGGTATTGCATTGATATTTCAAAAACTTGGGACTAGTTTTGACAACATCACCATTTTGAACACTTGGGGGTTTTCCACAGTTTTTGACTGAAATACAAAAAAATTTAAAAATTTTCTGGAAGCAAACATTTCATGTTGTAATAGAGATATTGAACACAAAAAATCATCTCACGCTTTGATTTCTTCGTCTGCCTACGCTAAAATCATTTAGTAAGGTTAGATGAACCTTTAACTAACTGATTTAAGCAGATATCAACAGACATTTTTCCCAAATAATCCAGCAAAAGTCTTTAATCGGTGCAGATATTGTCTGGTAAACTCGTGTTACCCTCTGAAGTTCAACCTCCTTATCTAAGGATCCAGAACTGGTAGAAGATGCTGTTAAGAGGCACTGTACATATCAGTAGTCACCAGTTAGTGACAGATCACTGATCACAGTGGACGTGAACATCAGGACAGTTCACATAATGCTTTCTGAAATTTGAAAAAAGCTAAAGAAACAAAAAAATGGCAATGACTAATTTAAAATTGACACTTAAAGTATAATGTAAATATAATGTAAACGTAAACCTACCTTCACCCACAGGCTGTGTACCAGCAGATGTTGTGGGCCCCCTATTCGTTTTGCCTAAGCAGAAAGCAATATTAGATATATATTATATACATAATAATAATGGTGATTAGATAGAGGAGCTCTGTTAATTAAATTGTGGAGCTTTTATTTTTATTTAATGGGAAGGTCCCCTTTTTGTTTGTTCTAATGTACATGTCTAATG
This sequence comes from Helostoma temminkii, assembly GCA_900302695.1. NCBI lineage: Eukaryota > Metazoa > Chordata > Actinopteri > Anabantiformes > Helostomatidae > Helostoma > Helostoma temminkii. The sequence continues at coordinate 209,415 of OMLM01001282.1, forward strand.
GACATGCTCTTTACCGATGAAGTCTGTGAATACAAAACAATGAGCTGAATATGATTGCACGAGAGAGAAAGTTACAGAGATGGTTATTGTTCTCTGTGTGTTTCTCACTATGCAAAGTCATTTGGTTCATTCTTTAAATAGAAATTTTGATTTTAGCACAAATATTATAGCTATAGCAACCTTACATATAAAAGAAAAGTACCTTTATTGTATAAACTACTAATTCATACAGTTTGTTGTGACACAATTGGTGCCTTTATTCAGTAATAATTATTATATTCAGTAATGATATTTTAAATGTCTGCTGATCCACCATTATTAAAGAAACAATGATAGCTGCTTTAATGCCTACTCATTAAAAGTATTTTATCAGTGTGTGTCTCAGCACATTGTTCACTTACTGCAGGTTGGGCCTTCAGTCCAGTTACCAGATATGCAAAAGATGTATTTGTTGCTGTCTCCTCCTTCTAGACTGTATCCATCTTCACATTTATACTGCACTTTTGAACCACCAGCAAACGCCTCCTGGTATTTCTGATGAATTATAACAGCATGGGGAATTTCAGGTGGGTCACCACATGAGCTCATATTTCCTGTAATAATAAAAACAGGTTTAGGAGCTAAAACATCTGACATACTTACTCTCACAGATGGGCACAGAGGACCATGTTCCATTAATACACTGGGCTGTTGTGTTATGGTCTTTAGGTTCATATCCTTTGTCACAAGTTACTCTTATTTTGCTTTGTTCCTTGTACCATCCATTTGTGTCTTCAGTGTATTTTGCATTGGGAATATTTAGTGTATGTTTCATCTAATGAAAAATAAAACAAAACCATCATCAACGTTTTTAGACCTTTATCAACTTTTAATACTTATATTTTAACTTCTCATTACAAGTCCCAAGTATGGGTGATGCTTCAATGTAAGTTTCAGATTTCTAAAAATTATACATCATTTTCATAATATGTTTATTATGTCCTAATGACAACATCTTCGATTCATATAAGCATACTTAGACTATAGTAAGGGTGTTTATATATACATATTCCACATGTGTATAGACAATATAATCCTGTTTCATACACTTTACATTTTACACACTGGAATGTTATTTCTCAACAGCATAGGAAAAACAAAATAAACAACAAAACCTAATGACTGCCTCGAAGTTAATTGGTTCAAATCACCATGAAACAAACCCAGTTGAGATATTTATGAGACACTTACTTATACATTGTGGCTTTGGAGTCCACATGCCATTTTGACATGTGCTTGTTGCCCACCAACCTTCAACAGCTGGTTTAAGTCCATTATCACAGGCATAACTGAGTTCTGTATTGTGAGAGTAAGTTTCCTGGAAAGGGACAAAATAACCACCTTCCAGTGCGGGAGCAAAACAAGGCTGTGTTGCTGAAATAAAATAATAAACAAAAATATAAATTTATATTTAAGAAATTATGATTCTCTTAACGGACAGAGTTTAATGTCCTTACCGTGCAGAACTGCAGGAAACCAAACCAGCAGGACACCAAATCCAAGATATCTCACACACATTTTGTCAAGTTTTAAATGACTACAATGAGTGAAGAACAGAGCCAAACAGTTAATTGCCATGGACATTATCTAATGGTTAAGAAAGATAAAAACATGAGTCCCTGTCATAATGGTCTTGCTCAAAAGTTATATTAGATTTTTTTACATATGAAAACAAAGTGTGAATCAATATTACCTACATGCGTTGCCTGATTTGCAGTCCAATTTTGTCTCGCTTTGTACAAATGTATCACTTTGTTACAAACTGCAGTATCCACACCATGCACATATCTATTAGGAGAGTTAAGAAAACACTGTCAGAGTGATTTCTTACGCAATGAGATCAAAGGTCACGGTTTTGTAAGATCAAATCACAGACATGGTATATATGGTTAAAGTGCAAATTCTCAGGTTTTATTGAAAGGTTTTGTTTATTACATTTAGGTCTTACCAAGCAGAGATTACACCAGTGTGACCCGAGACCCCAGACTTCAAGCCTTTAAGTCTACACTTCTAAATTTATTATAAAACCTACTAACTTCTCACTAATTCATAAATCTAGATACACTAGGCAGTCAGATACAGGTTTTAATTACAAGAAAACTGTATTATATTATGTAAAATCTAATACAAAAATAATTTTAATATCTTAAATACTAATTCACATCACCATACTAGAAAAATATGTATTTATACAAAAACACTTCTATTGACTTATACAAACATTTAACCCACTGACAATAGCTTTAGTGCAAAACTGAGTATGAGGCTGAGAGGTGACTGCAGCCTGAGAAAAGAGGCACACAGTCAGGGACAAGCCCGTCAGCAGGCCTTCACCAATTATATACTGTATCATGCAAACAATAAGGAAAGTGCAAAATATTACAAACACGGGTAATGAGGGTGAAGGGATCAACCAACAGCCTCTCGTTCTCAACCCAGCAACTTCACCCTGGAGCCGACAACAATTTCACACACACACCAGGGCTAATTTATTCTTTGTTACAAAGCACAACGTAAACATACTAAAAACAAAATAGAATTTTAATTCTTGGGTCTTGGGTTGAAACTTAAAAGCAAACAAAAGCTGATTAGTAAAAACAACCAAAAAGGTCTAAACAAAACCAAATTATACAAAACCAGAAACAGAAAAAAGTATCTTCTTTGAGAGGGAAATAACTCGTTACTAACACGCCACTGAACAAATAAACCCACGTGCATACAATCTTCTCTGTGACATTTACCTTGTATATCTCATGGAATTGAGTTATGGTCGACAGCAGCAGCTCCTTTGAGATGAACTGTGCCTCACTAGGAAAACAGACCAGAGCAGGTGGCGGCAGCAGGGAACTGAGAAAAAATGTTGTTTCTGTTTTTTAACTTTTCCAGCAGTATTAAAGCTGCCGCCTGTGCATTAAGACACAGATACTCACATTCGGTGAGATGGGATTCGGAATAGATAAATGTATTCTGTCTCCAATAACTGTGGATTGTTCTCTGTTGTAGTTCAAAAGCTGCACGTGATGATACAGTGTGTTTATGGTTTAATCCTTATGAATATTTAATATGAAATGGGTTTGAATTGTTATGAAACCTCGTCACCATGTCAAGGCTTATTTTAATCCATTCAGACGGTTTGCAATGTGAAAAAAACAGCAGTGTCTGTCTGCGTGTCTCTCTCACAGCACTGTCATTCAGCTCCTCCATCACATAAAAAAAGGAAGTAAGCAGTCTCTTCTGTCTCTGTATAGCTAAGCAAAGGTAACTTTGCTTTCAAAATAAGCCTCAGGTAGAGGAGAAATCTGACTACTCTTCTGCATGTATATGCAGATTTCCACTAACCAGTTTAATTTTTTATGCATATAAAGTCATTCTCAGGTTACCCAAGAAATTTAGTTTCTTGAGTAACCTGATCACTTGTGTTCTATGTCTATGCTACATATAGGCCCCTAAATCCTGCTAAGTTGGAGAATTAAAAGTGAGAGAAAGAAAAGAAGTGGTAGATTGTCAAATTGTTTATCTTTTTAATCTTGTACAACATGCCAACAGCACTTTGTTCAGAACAATATTGTGCAATATTTGTGTAACATAACCATTTTACTTCTTGGTGGGATACTGTCCTGTCACCACTCCATACATTTCATTCAGTCATGAAGTGTATGGTTCAGTGACTAGAATGTGGCTTCTGTATGTCCAGACAGTTCCCTAACATATCAGCAACAAGATTCCTTGTGCCAGGACTATGTCCGACTGGCGAAACACAGGTACATCCACTGGTGGTTTCTCTCTGTCAAAAATAAAGAATGTAATCTAATCTAATAAAAATATTGATTGAAAGATATTGATGTTAGCCCAGACCACCATCACATGTCTGTACGACTTTAGTGACCTCTTGGCTGTCGACTCTGTGTGTATTTTTCACTGGCATGTTTTTCTGTTCATTTGTTCATAAGTACAGTTATTAATGTCAACGCCACCACAGTCCTACCTCTAACTGTACTCTGCTGATAATTAATTTATCTATCTGGAATAAACATCAACAGTAGACACATCAACATGAATGTTTTTATTTACATTATTCTTACTGCTTTAAGAGTTTCAATCATAAAGATGCAGCAGTAGTTCTTCTGTGGTGTTTAACCAGAATTGTCCTTGTATAAGCAAACGTTGATCTGAGTAATGGGAAACAGAGGCAGCGATGATGACACTGTAACTGAGTGAGAAGACGTGCTGCCAGTTAGGTAAGGAAACACTATGAGAAGAAAGTTGGATGGAGTAAACTCAGTGGCTTGCTTTTATGTATTTTTTTCTCTTTGTGACCTCTCTGTCTGTCTGGCTCGTCCACAGTTCTCAACTGAAATAATGACACTATTTTTTGGAGGTTCACTGCATGCATAGATACTTTATATAATTACCAAAATAAACCTCAAACTGTCAAACCCAAACTTTTAACCTGTTAATGCTCCAGTTTCTGATTAAAAAAACTCTCACAGATGGGCACAGAGGACGAGGTTACCATTGTACATTGGGCTGTGACGGCCTGGTTTTTGGGTGCATAACCTTTGTAACGTTATCCTAACAGTCGTTCCTTCATCATACCAACCATTCTGGCTTGTTGTGTAATGTTAATACCAGAAATATATTAGTATTAACGACTAATAGTTTACACATTTTCAAGAAGAAAAGAAATTAAGTGTAAATTGGATCAGATGTGTTATGTCTCAGCTGTTCTAGTCTACTTCATGTTTCTGGTTTCCATAAGCACCTTCTGCTGTTTTACTCTTTGTTTTTCTGGCCATGCTGCAAGTTAGCATCATTAGTAAGTGTGAGTTCTCATTTCAAGCTGTCACACAGAAGCCATCTCCAGACAGATGCTAGACACACTGCAGGGAAATGTAAGGTTAATTACTATAATTAGTACCATCTCTTCACCAAAACTGAGGGCAACATTTATACACGTCCTCCAAATACAATGTTAGGCATCTACATGAACTATGAGTCACTGGCTGGTTTATTCCTTCTTAATTTCTGCTTGTCTGGTTCACATGCTTATTTAGTTCAGCTTTTAGATTGTCAGTTTGCAATTTTGCAAGTGTTTTTCTGTATGTGACTTTTGCTCTTTTTATGTTACTTATTGTTTAGCTATATTCATATTTAAATTATTATTTATACATCCTTCCTTTATCCTGGTCTGCGTTTGTCTTGTGGTCTGGAAGGACCAGCTTTCAGAGTTCAGACTGCATCACTGCATCTTTTAAATGTTTTAGGATAATTTCTCAAAACTACCTTCTATCTTATTGCACAGACTTTGAATAATTCTTTTGGAGTATTTTTTGTTTCTTTTTGACATTTATTTTAAGTTTGTAACATTTGTCTTGTAACGAGACACATATAAATTTTTATTCCTTTAATAATTAAAATTAAGATGGTGAACATTATACATAATTCCTACTCAACATAAGCATATTATCATTCTAATTGTGAGCAAAAAATACTAAAGATATTTATTTTTAGCACTTTGCTCAGACTACCATCACTACCATCACACGTGTACAACTTCAGAAACTAGAAATTAACTGTCAAGCCCACCACAGTCCTACCAAGCATTTAAAATTCACAGCCTTATCAGTTGTTGACACATTATATTAATGTGAAACATTAAACATGAATGTTTCTGTTGAAACCTCTCTTTACTCATTTTACTCACACTAGAGACAATATAAACTTTATTTATGTGCTCAAAGTATTGAGCATGTTCTTAGTTAAGAGTTTCAATCATAAAGATACAATCGACTGACCAAGAACAAACATCTCCAACATTGTGTGTATAAATGTTAGCAGCAGGATATCACTGAATAAACTTCAAAACTTTCAAATGTAAAATTATTTTAGTTGTTAGGTGTTTCCTGCTGGAGACATTTTCAACTTGATGTTTGTTGATGATGCTGAGTGGCCCAAGAGGCAGCAGTCGTTCTTCTGTGGTGTTTTACCAGCAACTTCCCTGGTTATAATACACAAGGAACAAGGAACCATAATGTTAAACGTTAATTTATATAAAACTGTAGGATAAAAAATTAAAATAAAGTTAAACCAAAGTATTATCCAACATTCAACACACAACACAATTTAACAATAATATTTTGAAAAGTAAATCTCAGAATGACACTTACCAAATAAATGTCATAAGAAGTACAACCTAAAACAAATAAATAAAAGAAAAACATATTTAAGTAATGACTTTAATAATTTAATAATAAGTAATTCACAAAAACTTTTTATTAAGATCTAATTCAGTAAATTTCTGAATGGCTCCACCTACAGTCCAAAATCAGTGCAGGTCTTTAAAAACTATTATTCTGTATTTTCTCCTAAATTCCATAGAAAGAAATTGATGTGTGACATAGAAACAGTTCTGCTGCCCCGATAAAACATGAATCATCGCTTTGGTTGATGCTTCTAGAAAACGGACTATGAGCAACCTGTCAGAATTTTCAGCTGAATTTTTCCTATATGTGAGGTGACAGTGAAATGTGCCAAGCTAAAAATATAAAGCTGAGTGTACAGTATAGTAGTGTATAGTACAGTAAAATATATACTTACAATAACCCACAGTTATTTTTCTATTAATGCATTTAACAGGCACGCTGTAACCGTTCCATCTACACGGTAGTGTCGTTTCTCCTTCTTTCAAATATTGAACTCCAATTCCACTTTTCCATTGCACATTAGGATATTGAGCAGGATCCACTATACAGAAGGCCTCTGCATAAAATGAACAGAAAAACACTTGTGGATAATTATTTATGTAACATATGATAAGAATGAAAATGTGTGTTGATTTATTCGTACCTTCACATCTGGGCAGTTCTGACCAATTACCATCACTGTAACACCTCACAGTGTCTGGACCGACCAGTCTATAATAACTACCACACTGGTATTTTAAAAACATTTGATCTTCCTTCTTAATGTCAGCATTTTCAATGTTTGGGTAGCGTCCACAGTTTCGAACTGAAACAACAAAGTCTGTTTAACTTTGTCACAGCTTCTCAGAGACACAGTGATCACAGCAGCAACGACATATTAGAATAAAATGAACATTGAGCAGTCGGACTAAACTAAACTGTCACTGTTCAAATTTTTATGAGGAATTAAAATAGTGTGGATTATAGCTGAGTTAAAAATGGCTTTCTGCTCCAATACAAGCTACTTTATTGTCAATTACACTAGAGATTCAGCAGGTTTTTTTCCATTTAAAAAATGTTACAAGTAAATGAAAAATGTTATCAATTTAAAAAAGTAATAAGTAGTAACGATTTTGAAGGATTTACTTCGTGTGAAGACAGGTGCAGTGCCAGAGGTGGTAGAAGCTCCTGTAAGACACAGAGATTAGCTCAAATATACAGAACATCTGGAATTTATTCACACTCTCCACTTTCTTCACATTTTGTTATGTTACAGCCTTATTCTAAAATAGATTAAATTTATTATTTTCCCCAAAATTCTTTTAACAATACTCCAATGACAATGTGAAAAAAGTTTGTTTGAAAACATTGCAAATTTATACACAATAAAAAATGAAAAAAAAAAAATCACATGTACATTATTAATTCATAGCCTTTGCTCAATACTTTGTTGAAGTACCTTTGACACCAAACTCTAGATGGGCTGTCATGTGCCTGTTACTGAGGAGTGGCTTCCATCTGGACACTCTACCATACAGGCCTGATTGGGGGAGTGCTGCAGAGAAATGCTAGAAATGCTGCAGAAAGTTTTCTGCACCCTTCCCCTGATCTGTGCCTCCATCCTGTCTCGGAGGTCTACAGACAATTCCTAGGACTTGGTTTGTGCTCTGACAGGCACTGTCAACTGTGGGACCTTATATAGACAGATGTACCTTCCAAACCATGTCAGATAAACTGAATGTACCACAGGACTCCAATCAAGTTGTAGAAACATCTCAAGGATGATCAGTGAAAGCACCTGAGCTCAATTTTGAGTGTCATGGTAATAACTGCAAATACTTAATGTACATGTGATTTTTTTTTGTTTTATAATTTTAATACAATTGCAAAGATTTTATGAAGGTTATTTAATATTTTTAATCAAGAGCATAGTTCCTCAATTTGAGATCTGCTCCCATGTGTTGTTGTTACTCTTGGCATTAATGCAAATTATGTATTAATCAGTCATCTTGATAAATACAGTTTAATGTAGAATTCCCCATTACTACCTACAGGGACTCTTAACAGAAATGTTGTCATCATTCACTTATTGATCAGTGTTTGGTTAATTATCTATTCTTTAAATTGTGTAATTTCATTTTATGAAAAGTATTTTCATCCTTGTCTCATGACATTGTTCACTTACTGCAGGTTGGACCTTCAGTCCAGCTACCAGAAATGCAAACGATGGAGTTAGTGTCTCCTCCTGTGGTGAATCCATCTGCACATTCATACTGCACTTGTGAACCCACAGCAAACACTTCCTGATGTTCCTGATGAATTATTACAGCATGGGGGATTTTTGGAGGCTCACTGCACGCATTGATACTTTCTGTAATTAACAAAGTAAATATCCATTAACCCCAAACACTGAACCTATTATTGTTCCAATTTAGCATTTTGTCTACAGATGATTATAAAAACAGACTTACTCTCACAGATGGGCACAAAGGACCAGGTTCCCGTTGTACATCTGGATGTGACGGCCTGGTTTTTGACTTCATATCCGTCGTCACATGTTATGCTAATAGTCGTCCCTTCATCATACCAACCATTCTGGCTTCCTGTGTATTTTCCATTGGGGATATTTGGTGGAATACATGCATTTTCATCTGACAAAAGAATGAAGAGCAACAACCACACTTTTGGTACATTTTCATAATTTTAATGACACTATTTGTTATTTACTGATAAACAATGGTATACTTTCTAAACTAGGCATTTTTCTGTAAACATGAATAAACAGGGTTATGAGTAAAATCTCCACGTTTCTTTAATGTTAATAAAATGTCTTAATGATTTTGTTGAAATGCTGAGAAATCTGAGTGTGAATACAGTTTCAGAGATCAGAGTCACCGTGATGCAGTATTAAGACATTACTCTCTCAAATGAATCTAATCTAATCACTTTACACATCCTACAGTATCTTGAAGAGAAGGCACATAAGCTGCAAAATACACTTTAAGCTGCAAACATACAAACATATTAAACATTTTCTAAGAAAACGTACTCAGGGCTCAAGTGCATGTCTGAAAGCTCCTTATGCTACTGCAGTGCAGCTAACAGCTAATAGTAGCTAGGAGACCTGTCGTGGAGGTGTACGTCGTGAGTGATTTTCCTTCTGAAACAGGATGTTAGGGGCAAGGATTACTGCTGTCTCTCTCTCTCTTGTTCTCTCTTAATTGCTCTCTGGCCCTTATTCAAAAAACCTTCTTAGGAAAAAATTCCTTCTTAAACCACACTTAACAGTCTTTATGCGGTTTTGACATGTAGGTAAAAACTAAATCTACACACATTAAAAACACTCTTACACACAGGCAGCGTCCTGACCCACTTTTGGCACCAGACAGCTGACTCACCCAGAAGAGAAACAATATCTGAGGACATGCCTGATTCCTATTTTAGTCCCTTACTATATTTGCATATTTCTTTAGAAACCATTAGTGCACCAATGATGAATTCTTCACTTTAACATCAGGTCATTTAAACAACACATGTATGTTAGGATGGAGAAATGCTTACTGATACACTGTGGTTGATGAGACCATGTCCCATTTTCACATGTGCTTGTTGCCCACCAACCCTTCACTGCTGGTTTCCGTCCATCATTACAGGTATAGGTCAGCTTTGTTCCATGAGAATAAATCTCTTGCCTTGGAGCAAAGAAACCACCGTCCAGTCTGGGAGCACTACAAGACTGTGATGCACTTTGTGCTAAGATAACAATAAACAAGTTTAGTGTCCAGTAACCATTTCTCTAACACATTTCAGTTATTGTACAGGATAAACTCAATGCTCCTACCATTCAGCCCTCCAGCAAACCAAAGCAGAGCAAATCCAAGAGATCTGATGCACATTGTTGTAATCATCCCGCAACATTTAGAGTTAAAAGCTTGGTTCAGATCAGAACCAGTTAATCTTTACTGAGAAAACCCTTCCCTTAAACTCATGTGGAGCAAACACTGGAGCATCCTGCTACTGAGCTGGAGCCAAAACAAAGAAGGACACAAAAACACACAGAAAGGGAACAAACAAAGTTCCTGACTGTTATTAAACATTCAATCCCAATTAAAACATTTCTGGCTTTATATATTATTATTGAAAAAAATCGAATATTTCAAAGTATTTGTATAATGAGGATAAAATGTTTCTGACAAATATCAGTTACTTATTGTTATGGTCTGTGTCTTTAACCTGGTGTGTTTGTCCTCTCTCCTCCCTCACACCTGTTGCCAATTGTAACCAGGTCTTCAGAGCATTTAGACAACTCTTCAGATTCAGGGTTAGTTTATCATCACACTGCTTGATTGGCATGCTTCTGCTTGTCATTCTTACATTGGTAATTCGAGACTTTTGAACTTTTTGTAGATGGTGGGATTTAATTTGGGAAAAAGACTGTAGTGTGGTTCTTCAGTTTAATTTAGTCCACACTGTGATGTTAGTGCAGTGATGTGTACCTACTGTGGTGATATTTATATTTGCCTGCAATCAATCAAATGAACAGTGCTGTGAAAAGTACTTGCTGACTCTTGATGCTGACCTTTTTGCATATTTGTCACACTGACATGATTCAGGTCATCAAAGAAGTAAAGTAAATACGAAACACAGTTTTTAATTGAAGATTTCATTTATTATTATTTCCTTCACTGTCCACCCAGATAAGTTGATTGTCAACCGACAATAGAAACAACTAATTTGCTTAAGTAGATTCAACTTGAATGCAAAATAGGCAGAAGTTAATATTTCAAGTCTAATGCAGATAAATGGTTTAAGTAATCAATAGGCAGAAAATCACTTGTTTAAGTCCATTTAAAAGCAAAATGGTCAAAACTTAATATTTTAAAACCATATTTGTGCTAAAATAATTGGAATAGGAAATTTCAAATTCATGCACATGCAGTTTACTTTTTCTTTTCCGAATGACCACACAATGCATTTCACTTTCTTAGTGTTTTATTAAAACACTACAAAGTACCACATATCATACATATTAAAGATGTAAATACACACATAGAGAGAGACACATAAACTAGATGTAAAACCATTTTTTTCCACCACTTATTATATTTTTACTTTTATCTGCAGATGATTACTTTGAAACACCCAATACTTTTCTCTACAGAATACATGTGGTTCCATCACTTATGGCAAGCCTTCGAGATGATCAAGATGTTTTCAGCACATGTGAGATAAGCCTTTAAGTTCACCTTGGAGCTCTCCCATGGATGCCATGGATCTTATTGGTATTATTGTTCTTACTGAATCATGAACACTGACCTTAACTGGGGGAAGTTAAGGTCTTCAGATGTTCTTCTGGGTTCTTTGCGACCTCCTGGATGAGTTATTATGTTCTTGTAGTAATTTTGGTAGTGAAGGTTCATCACCGTTCCACATTTTCTCCCTTTGTGGAGAATGGCTCTCAAAGTGGTTTGCTGAAGTCCCAAAGCCAAATGGCTTTGTAACCTTTTCCAGACGGATACATTTCAGTTACTTTGTTTCTCATTTGTTTATTAATTTCTTTTGATCTTTCTTGATGTGTCATTATGTATTTCAAGGAGCAACATGTTTGTGTGTGTTTGTGTTTTACATTAAAATTATATTTCGCAGTTTCACAGTGACATGTGGCAGTGATTAATTTTTCTATATAGTAAAGTTACCAGATGACCTTCAGACCATTTGCTTTAGTGAAATCTGTTTATTTAATCACAGTCTGAGTTTCAAAATCGTTTCCCGGACTGGTGTGTTCCTGGACTAGTGTGATCAGAGGTCACTTTAGTTCTGTTATCATTAAAAATGCAGGGCTGTCTTCCTCACTTTTGGATGAGCAACATGTACATTATAAAAACAAATTATCATTGGCTATTTTAAAACATTCCTGGAGGATCTTCGAACTATCAGCTCTAAATATTGTGATAAGGAGAAATAACTTATTTTTGAAGTTCAGTCAGGGGCATAGCTAGACATAAAGCTTTACTCTACGCTGGCCCTAGCCAGAGCATGTTCGTCTCACCCACTACACTACAACAAGTGAACATAGTAATCTTTATGAAAATATTTAATTTGACCGTTAATATAAAGACATAGGCCGTACATGCCAACAACAAATCCAGTGACTTTCTTACACGTGCACAAAAATAAATAATAATTACTGCTTCAGAATAAAAGATGTCTGAAGAAACTAGTTCTTTTTAATTTTTTTACAAAAATAAAACACACACTATTCCTACAGAAACCGAAAGAACAGGGAAATGTAAACAATTATGACTGCAAACTACAATGACCTACAAACTACAACTACAAATGAAGAGTATACACTGTGCATTCTGAAAATAAAGCAAAGTATTCCCCATAAGTGTTAAAGCACCTTGTTCACCAAGTCTAAACACAGTTGGTTAAATGTTTGAGCATGTCCCTCTTTTTCTGCAACAACATCAAAAATAACCTCAGCAAATCTACATAATCACTTACTATTTTATGCTCATCTACAGTCTGTTAGCTTCTTTGTTTATCAACCTCCCTCGAACTCATCTCTCTTCTCTTCTTCCCTCTGATTGGTTAGTTTAAAGAACTTTCTGCTATCATCTACAGGAGTCAATATTGGTTCAGGCAGTGATATCTCCTGTGGAAATTAATGTTAATTTCGTACAGTGTTTTCACTCGTGCTAATCAATTGAAATCCGCACACGCTGCAGTGTTCAGGATACACAGGAGCGCGCAGACGTGCATCGACTTGTGTTTTTAGTTTAAACTGTGTTGACTGTGTTACTGTCTTGCATTTTATCCTGTTTCTATGGAAACTGTCGCAGTAATGAGAACCCAGCACTTTACCTTTAGATTGATTTTACTGACTGGTTTTAACACTTTGGCACTGTATAGGTGACCACCGCATAGGCTTACTGCTACAAAAGGCCCTCAGAGCACATTAGCTCTGGCAGGTCCAGCTTTCAGAGCTCAGATTGCATCTACTACATCTTTTAAGATAATTTCTTAAAGCTATCTTCTATCTTACTGCAAAGTCTTGAAATAATTCTTCTGTTTTTGACACATTTTGTGTTGGAAAAGCTGCAAATTTTGACTTTTAATTCAGTAATGAACTTTGTAATTTGTCTTGAAAGGAGACACACAGTAATTTTTATCTTTTTAATGCTAAATAGTATATGTTAACGTGTTAATGCAGTCAACTAAGATGGTGAACATTATACATAATTCCTACTCAACATAAACATATTATCATTCTAATTGTGAGCAAGACTACTGAAGATATTTATTTTAGCACTTTGCCCAGACTACCATCACACGAGTACAACTTCAGCGACTGTTGGCTGTAGACTCCTGAAGGAGAATAATTTTTTTATTGACATGTTGTTCCATTTATTTGTCATTAAAATTAATCAGTACAGTCATTAATCTGTCAGGGCCACCACAATTCTACCTAAAATTGTAATATCACAGCCTTATTGGAAGATGATTTTAACATCAGTTGTTGACACATTAACATGAACCTTTCTTTACTCATTTTACTCACACTAGAGACAATATAAACTTTATTTATGTGCTCAAAGTATTGAGCATGTTCTTAGATAAGAGTTTCAATCATAAAGATACAATCGACTGACCAAGAACAAACATCTCCAACATTGTGTGTA
>OMLM01001283.1:0-12623 GCA_900302695.1 Helostoma temminkii
AGCTAACACTTCCTGCAAAACAAACCTAAGTGTGAGACTGTAAACAGGCACGAGACTGGTTGTCAGACACAGCAGCTATTCCAGCTCCTCAGTGTTTGCATTATCAGCAGCACTGCACAACACTGTGCTGACCTGACTGTGAAGAGTGTGACTGTCAGGCTCAGTCAAAGCCAAAGCAGACTTGGTAGAAATTGTCACATGGAGGAGCAAAGCATAGATGCACAGTGGCTCTGTGTGTATGTGTGTGTGTGTGTGTGTGTGTGTCGCCCTGGTGAAAGCATTCAATAGAGACAATGACAGGAAGTGGAGTCCCTGAGTGGAAAGAGGAGACATACAGCAGGTCATGCACTGGGAGCAGGATAATTAATGCACAGAGGCATCACATAAACACTGAGCTTCCTAATGTGATGCCTTAGGCACAGGGTGATTTTGCATGTAGCAAAACTCATCACCAAAACTCAGTGATACTGGGTGCATGTGCATTTAATCTATAAGGATTGTGTGGAAAGTCATTAATGTCATCACTGTGATAACATTATCACCTCATATTAAAGCAATAAGTGTTTCAGTGTTCCTGTATAGTGACATATTGATGTTCACATTAACATTCTGTGTTTTATAGAAGCACCTGAAGACACATTAATGTGAAAGGAGAATGACAAGCTTTTACCATGGGCATTGATAGAATATGATTCAAATGGAACAAAATAGTGTAAAACATAGCTCAAGCTTTCTGTGTTCTGGCCTTGACAAGCTGTTAGAGCTGGATTATTCCCCAAACAACCAATGTTTTATTCTAATGTGCTTTTAAAAAGAAACTCTCTTCAACACAGTGAAGTAGTGACTACACATCTTCTACCATAGAGTATTTATTCATTTATGTTTTCCTAGAGAAAAAGTCTTTTTGTGAAGAGATGCTGTCGACATCCATGAACTCAGACTCACAATTCTGGCAGCAGGGCAAAGATATTGTGAATTTTAACAGAATCTAAGGACCATTTCTGTTTGGTTAGTACATACTGAAGCTTCTTATTTATTGTAATACTCACAGCGAGTGACACAGTGAGTGGCATAAGACAGAGCAACAGCAGCTAGCCTGACATTCAGCACACTGTCTTCATGACACCCAACACTGATGCAACACACAAACACAGTTTACCAATGTAAGAAATGTCTATTTCTTTATTACATTCAACAGTATTGTACACTGAAATTGCACATTGTCACCAGATATAGCAGCATTCTGACCAGCAAATGGACTAATCAATAGGCACATCAAAAACATTTAAATAGAAATACACATTCAAATGTGTCCTGACCACATTCAGATTCTGTTTAATTTACATGCCTCGGATAACAACTTCCACACAGCCAAAAAACAAACTGTCCGTTCCCCACGACTCCTGATTCCAGTGGCAAGAGAAGACGTATGGTCAAGTCAAACCCAGCAGTACGTGTCCTGGAGCTTAGGAAAAAGTCACCAGTGGACACTCTCACGTGTCATTCAGTGTATTCCAGGAATTACAAAGTGTTGTGATTTTACTTCAAAGTTATTTCCTCTACTTCACTATTTCACTTAAAGGTTTCTTTAATTATCCAGAATCACTGTGGCCTACGATGGACGAACAGGTTAGAGAAATGTGTTGCTGCACTACTGGTCTACTGTAGAGCTGGTTATACCATTTAAATACCACATGTACCAAGGGAAAAATGCAGGTTGGACTGAGTGTTGAAGACAGTCTATACTGTCACTAAATCATATTTTATGATCCCGTATGGCTTTAGACAATGTGAGAATTTTGTAATTATTATTGTGTTGTAGGTACCAAGAGTGGTACTAGTATAAAAAGTGAATTCCAACACCCAGTCCAGTTTCTGAGGATGCTGGTGGACATGAGTTTTTTTTCTCTGCAAGTACTAAATCAAAGATAAATGTACTTGTGTGGGACTGAGCAAAACAGCCAGCATGGCTGCCTTTCACTTACTACTTCTTCATATACAGTACAATGACCTGAATGACTGGGAATCTTCAAACTAGAAGACAACTGGACTTCAGTGTGAAATAGACAACAAGCTTAACTGTCTCTCAATTTGCATGTTCAAGCTTTCACAGGCCTGTTATACCAGGACATACATAATGACTCAGTAGGTCCCTGCTCTACCTGCTAGTAGACACAGCCAGTGGTTATCATGTGCCGGACACATGCTGTCAGGGTTAGATACCAAACGTGGAGCTACAGTTTGTTGTGTTTTCTATTTGAATGTGGTGTGGCTTTAAATAAATTAACAACATTATCCTAGGGGTCGAACAGTTTAAGTAAAATCTTCCCACCATTCACAGTGTGAAACATGTTATTAATGTTCTGTTGCGCAGAAAAAAAAATCTAAGAGTTACTGGAGAAAACAGTCTTGCACCAGTAACCCAGTGAAACTGTCAAGAGCCACAGTGTAGAATCAACACAGTGCAGATTCAGCCGGCTGCATGGGAGCATTATACATTTAGTGTTGCCTGTGGCAATGATGGAAAAAAGCAATGGATTAAACAGTGTGGCTTTTGCTAGTACTAATGCTTCCATTTAAGAAGACATCACCCCAGTGAGTCCACTGGCAACATGAGGAGGAGAGAGTGGGGAGCAAAACAGCAACTCTGTTGATGCTCAGGATTTAAACAGACAGGGCAAACCATAAGTAAAGCACACTGAGTGTTATAGCTCTGCAGCCCTGTGCAGTCATGAGGATGCAGGACTACAATCCCAGCTCAAAGACACATTAGCAACACAGTAATTCTTGAACTTAATGAACATACACAAGCTGGAATTGTGGGATATTTTCAAGATCTGAACGACTGAATAAAGTATGATGGAATATTATAATTAAGACTCCTAGATTCTTAGCCACAGTTTTAAGGCAAACTATTTACTTTTTGCCAAATAAATGAAAATGGTTTTAAATTTGACAGCATCCTGTACACCATGCACCAAACCATAACAGTCATATGAACCAAACTAGGAATTCTGTGAACACTGTGATCCTCCACTGAAAGAATTTCACTTTTCATTACTACTCTGTAGCTACAGGAGACCAAATGGTAATAAACCTACTGAACCATTATTACTAAGAGAATCATATAGATGACTGAGTTTCTACTTGACTTGTTATGTAATAAATATATGTGACTCTCAAACTATTTTCAGTACTGACATATTAAACCTCACCACAGCACAATGTCAAATGAAACTTTCTTTCAGTCTGTTTCCAGTGAGTCCAGTTGCCTTTGACACATTAGAAATCCCATGACCTGCTGAGAATCGACATACGCACCCTGACAGTTTCTGAACTCCAGTGCAAAATGTCTGACTGGAATCAGCACTGCATTAAAACACTGAGGACGTTCCAACGCTCAGGACTCCAGCTAAAAAACAAGGTCACTGAGCAGAAATGTTGAGCCTGAGCCAACGTTTACCACAACAGCCACATTAGCTGGCAACGCACTGGCTGATCAAATATGTAGCACACACTAGTAATGTAAACATAATCATTCTACTGGAGCTTAGACATAGAGCTGGGTATTGAACCACAGTACTTCTGAGTGCTGACTACAGTGTGTCTGTAGTAAGACTGTTAATAAAATGCAAAGTACCAAAAAGTCTGGGCAGGTTCATAATATAGTTATGATGTTACTTTGATCAACACTTGATGGGTTAACCTCAAGGTTCATTTACAAGCTATTTGACCATATCTCTAAGCCAATCGCACCATCATACACAACAACATA
Source organism: Helostoma temminkii (assembly GCA_900302695.1). NCBI lineage: Eukaryota > Metazoa > Chordata > Actinopteri > Anabantiformes > Helostomatidae > Helostoma > Helostoma temminkii. The sequence continues at coordinate 3,776 of OMLM01001283.1, forward strand.
ACAAGGAACCTGTTAGTTCCATGATTATGTCACTGTATAAAACCTGAGTGAGTTCCATTCAGTGAAGATATCCATGGGATACAATGAAAGTTCCATAAAGAGTTCCATAAAGTTTCTGGCTTGTCCTATTAAACGGTGTGTTTCTTGACTATAAGTCATTACAGAGAGATTCTCCTCTAGCTGTCCATCTACGGCTCAAAGCCCAGGTGGCACAGATCAGTTTTAAAATTCACAACATTGGAAAGCAATAAGAAAGATTCAATGCTCATGACCTCTGAGTTGTCTTGTTCGTTTTAAAATGATTAAATTGTGGACTATGCTTATGGGTTTTAGCTACTAATGTGGTCACATTTGGTTCAGTCTGATTTTGCTGTTTTATGTGATAACGTCAGATCAGCTCTTGCACTATTTTCTATACAGGAGCACTGAGGGGATGGATGTGTTTGTCTGATGATGTCTAACCTCAGCACCAAGGACTACACTTTTAAATAAGCTGTGTGTGTCAAAATCGTGGTATTGGCAGAGGAACTCCTAGTACTGTATCACAACTAGTACTGAATAATTCTGAATACCCAGCCCTATTTCAGATCAGTATTCTAATCCACTGTGCAATGGCACTGTGTAAATATGTTTTTTTTCTTTAAACCACAGAGCGATGTTCTCCACACACATACACTGCACTCGGCTGTATGCGCCTCTTTGTGTTGCCTGGCAGCTGAGGAAGAAACTTGAAGTACTTGGGCATCAGATCAAGGCAGGCATCGCGGAACTTCTTGATCCGCCAGTAGTAAATGAGTGGGTTAAGGGCTGACTTGAGGTAGCACAACCACAGGACCCATGTGCTGACTTGAAAAAAGCTGTCTTTGTGATAGAAGCCACTGTTAAAGGTAGTTACCAAACTGTAAGCAGTGAAGGGAGCCCAACACACTGTAAACACAGAGAAGAGGATGAGGATGGTGGCGAAGGCACGGGTCTTGAAGCTCATGTCTATGTTCATTTGGAAGGGTCTCTGGAGGCTCAGCAGGCCCAGTTTGCTAGCCTGGCTCAGGCAGATGCTATCTGCATGGCTGTGGATGCGGATGGCGTTGTGGCGGATGGTGTTCAGGATCCCCATGAATGTGTACAGCATGACCATGAACGGAATGAAGAAGAAGACTAGCAGTAGTATAAGTACATAGGCTTGGTAACCAGGCTCAGTGCTGTAGCCAAATACACACTGAGGAGCCCTGGGAGGGATCTGTAAGGGAGGGGAACCAACAGCCAGAGGGAAAGAGAAGATGAAAGAGAGTCCCCACGTGACCACTATGAGCACTTTAGCTCTCTGTGGACTCAGCTTATCTTGTTTCTGGACGATAATAAGAAAACGATCTATGCTTATTATAAGCAGTATAGCCACGCCTTCCATCACAAAGAACCAAAAGAGCATGGCTGACACTCGACAGAAAACCTCTCCGAAAATCCACTTGGTGGTCATGACGGTAACCAGAGCAAAGGGCATGTTGAGGATGGCCAGCATCATGTCTGCAAACGCCAAACTCGCTAGGAGAATGTTGATGGCCGATCGCATGGCGGATCTCTGGTACACCATCAGACATACCACCACATTTCCCGACAGGGCCACCAGCAGGATGGCAACCATGATGAAGCAAAAGAAGAGCTGCAGAGGTACGCTGACCACTCGCAGGCTGTCCAGGGCTGCCGCTGTTGGTGTGACCAGCGCCGGGGGCAACTGGGAGCCCAAAGTTACATTTGCAGTGGAGATGTTCTCCATCTGCGACCTCTCAGAAAGGTTCAGCAGCCTCGTAAGGAGGCAGCAGAGACTGGCGTTAACGTCCCCTGCCTCTGAAAGGGGAACTGTAGTGGAGTGAACCATTCTTCCCCAGGGTGAGCAGGCATCGTTGCTGGTCAGCTCACCCTGAACATGATGCTGTGGATGCAGGTGTTCTCAGCTGAACCCAACATGGAGACATCTTCATGGCTGCAAAACCAAAGACACAAAAATTTTAGTGATAGTAGAGAGAATTACAACATTATTATATCAACATTGTTGAGTTGTAATGACAATTAATTCATGCTGATCTCCTAAGAGTATCCATAATGAGTACTGCCTATTGTAGTAGCTTAGCTTAAATACTGAAATACTGCTCTCCTCACAGTTAAACACAGCTACCAGCACAAACAGAAAGATAAAAACACACTGTCATTTAAAAAAGACTTGCAAATTGGAACAATGTCTTCCTTCTACATGACAAACAGAACTGAAGGTGCTATTAATCTTCTGACTTTATTACAGGAACAAAGAGATCACACGTCTTTGCTAAAACGCTGACACAGAATATAAATGAAAATGGAAAACATTTATCAAAATGAAAGGATTCTCATGTTTGCCTGAAATGTGATAAGAAACCATGTTAGTGCCTTTCTTAACCACTGCCAGTAACAGAGTTCACCTAGAGGCAAGTCAAATACTGCAATAAAAACCCCTTATCATTTGTATAAACATTGGACATGGTTATTTCAGACCACCTTCTATCAGTTGCCTGCTATTAGCAATGGCTAAGTGTCAAATGCCAAATAATACATGTGCTGTAGAAAACAGTGCTTTAGATTATTTTTGGTCATATGTGTGAAAAAAAAATCATCAGACAATTAAAAGCAATAATTGCAAGATAAGTGCATGCCAGCCTTTGTGCAGCAATGTAAAACACAGGTGGGCTGCCGCTCTGATACGCAAATATGTAGCCATTCAACTGATACTGTTATCAAATGTTACCAAGACATTCAAAACAAAATGTGCTCTAGTCAGTAACACAGCTGGAAAGGCTTTGTTAATACAGTGGTTAGTGCATGGTCTGCCCCGCTGCTTCATCACGCAGGAGCTGGTGAATGGGAGCAAACAAGCAGCAGGTTTACCTCCTGCTCCGTGCACCAGCACATGGACCAGAACATGCTGTGCAGCAGTTTACCTCAACAGAGGAGGAAATGCTACATCGGTTTCCCCTCCATAAGGGTCTGTGTGACCTAAAATGTTAAAATAGACACTTCGTCCCCCAGGCAGTCAAGTGAACCTGCAGTAAAAATGGATGATTGGGTACTTGCTGTTCTGGAAGAATGGAAATAGTTCAAACACTGTGGTGATGTAGGGCTCTCTAGCTACATTTAGTAACCTTCAATTAGTAAGAAATCAACTTGTATTGCAATTCTGCCTGGCTATTGTCCGTCACATTATTTATTTCAGGTGACAATGTTAAACGCTGTTGATGCATCTTTCTAAAATGTTCTATATAATAGTTGCAACATACAAAGGATAAGCAGAATGATGGATTTATCTGTGGTAGGGAAGTTTATTTGTAAAATGCAATGCCTTGATGATTAAGCCTGCACTAAAACAGTTACAGGCATAGATTGAGTTATGGATAAGTATGGATTTAGCCTGATCATATATTAACATAACATTGAACCAAAGTAAGGCCAAGGAAAAGAAAATAACTACAGTAAAAATTCATCAGATTAGTACTGAAGTGTTTGAAATGAAAAAAATCACAGTGTATAGTCCAATAATAAGGCCTGAAAAACGCAGTGTGTCGGACCCACTTCATTCAGGATTTGTACACTGGAGAGCAGCTTAGGCTCGGTAATGAACATGGTATAGTTGGAGTCAGCCATGTGGGTTGTGTATCTAGTCAGAGCCCTGATCTCTGCTGAGCACAGCAGCTGAATGCTGCTTAAATCATTTGAAATGTCACTAAATGTATGATTTAAATATTTGAATTTGAAATCATGAAGTGTGTAGGAAGGTTATAAACCCACTGAATTTGACTTTTTTCTATCCATTAAGTTGAATACAAAATCCTTCAACACTCTGTCTGAGAATCCCAGTGATTTCAGCTTTCAAGTCTGCTTCTGTTCTACCTGTGCAGTTCTAAGAACGTGTCCTATGGAGCAGGCTGCTGGCCATATGTTGGACACATGTTGGTGACAGACTGCTTTCTATCACTAGGAGAATCCAATCCAACGTTTCAACAGCTGATTGATCAAAGTGCGAGATCAACTCTGATAATTGGTTGAAATGTTCGGAAAAATCAATGCCAACATAATCACACCTCATTCAGACCTGGCCTTCACTTCACCGACCTCCAGCTAAGAGCAATTCAGGCACATCAAACAGTGATTTGGCCAAAAGCCGCGATGTTCCGTTTTTTTGAGGAACCAAAATGGTTGAGACGACAAAGTGAGGGAGTCTGTGGGGAGTTGACACCTCAGTGGACGACGAGGGCTGCGGCTGTTCATTAGCAAAAGCCCACGGTGACGGTTTAATTTCGGCTTTTAGCGAACATTTGTGAGTATAAATATTTAAATTGTGCTGCGACCGCTGCTAGATGAGTTTACACGGTTCATACGACTGGTACCTGCTTCATTCTCCCATGGTGCATCAGGGCTGGAGCTCGGTTCTCCAAACGGTGCTGCTCGCCCCCCAGAAAGCTTCCTCCTGCTCCTCCTCCTCCTCGAGTCAAGACATGAAACAGCTGTTCCACCAGAGACGAAGGCCAGCGACGCTTTGTCCAAATGCAGCTAACGTTAGTCCTGTAGCAGCTTTTCCCAACAGCCTCCACCTACACTGAAGATGGAGACAAAGTAACAGCCTCGCTTTGTTTCCGCAGGCGCGCGAGCCACTCAGCGCTGGTTATCCGCCTTTTAACTGGAGGAAAATAAGTGAATATTAAACTCATGTTTCTACTTCCTCCATGCAGAGGTGAGGTGTGAGCGGCCCGTCCTCCAGCACCAAACCTACCAGGAGCCTCACTGTATGGAGACGAATTCTCACCACACCGTTACTACCTCCACTCAGTGCTGCCTACACGCGAGAATACCAAATACCACTTCCTATTTGGACTTTCAAAATAATTAATCTTAAGCTGATTTATTTTGTTATTGCAGAAATTGTGGTGACTACTGCTTTACTGCTTTTGATAACATAAACTGGTCCAGATCGGTTTAACAAATGATTACTTTAAAGAAAGTGGGAGCTTTCTGGAGGGAAAATACAAAACTGAGAATACAAGCAGTATGAAGGACAGGCTGGTATACTAAGAAAAATACACAAGCTCAGTATTCAAGTAAATGTGCAGGCAATTGCTTAAAAATACAGAAAGTATGGTATAGTAGAAGTACTGCACCAAGAAAACAATGTATTTTAACGACTATTGAATTTGATGCTGTTAATCACCATCAGTCTAGATTTAGGGGGAGCCATGGATCAGTTGGTAGGGTGATCGTCTTCAAGCTTCTAGGTTGGTGGTTCCCTACCATTCAGTGTCAAAGTCAAGAAACCACTGGTGCTTCAAAGATGCTGCCTCTCCACAAGAGTTTGTCCAAAGGGATTAATAAAGTATGATTATTGTTTGTTTGACAAAAAGCAGGAAATTAATAGTAGTTCGTTAAAATGAGGGTCAGGTTAAAAGCAACAGTAATAAAGTTTGTCTTTATTTTAACCACTTTATGCACCAACAGCTACTTAATCCATTAAAATACATCAGCATTTATTTATTTATTACTTCATTATATTTTTAGAAGAATCTTAATCTGCAGAAACTAAAGTTGTAAAATAATGTAGTGGATTAAAGTAGATTAAAATGTTTTCTCACAAAGTGTAGTGAGTACAAGTAAAAGTAGCAAGTAATAAAACAAAAATGCTCCAGTAAAATACAAATAGCCTTCCTCAAACTTGTACTTAAGTGCAGTACCTGAGGAAATGTAGGCTACATGGTTACTTACTACCTCTGCTAAGGATGCAGCTACTACAGGATTCCAGACTGAAACATGTGCAGGGTATTTACCAAACTACATTATGAAGACTGATGTCCCACTGCATAAGTGAAGAAAACACTGATTTTAGGTTTTAGAGTGTCCTCTCCAGGAAGTGACATCATTTAAAGTTTTCCGTTGTTCCAGGGAAACTACTACTACCTACCACTAGTTCAGACATTATTATTGCTGTAAATGACTATCATAGTTGTTATTTTAGTCCTTTGTTCAATTCACATTGTGTTTCTGAAGACAAGTTTGTCAGTTTAAAAGTGGTCATTAGAAAGTTCGTTGGCAATCATGATGCAATATGGTCTGTTTTGCATTTAAAATTCTGTATCAAATATTTACTTACATCACTTATGTTCTGCTGTTCAATATAAACGTATGTTTTATTGTGAAAGCGCAGCAGTACATCTTCCGGCAACGTGCGCGCTGTCTCTTGCTGATTGACGCAGGTTTGTATTGAGTGATCTCTAACGCCTACACAGAAAACTTACATGGGCATTTAGGGAACGCCCAATTTTCAGCGTGACCAATGGAGGGCTAGGACTAGGGTGTCAAAGTGGGCGTGATTTTGTCGGAGGAAGCGCTTTTTTGGGCACGTGTCGGTGCGTGTGTGGTAGCTAGTAAAGAGGACAAATCATCATGGTTTTCTTAGTAATAACTTTAACATTAACTAGCTTTACTATTCTCTGTCCTACTGCTTCCAGAAAGCTCCCGATAGAAGAGGTGCGCACCACCGTGTCCTGGTTTTCTTTTTTTTTTTTTTTTTTGATAGCTGCAGAACTTCTATTTTTGAATTTTTTTTTTAATCCAAACATATGTGGTTTAGAAAAATGTAATAGAGAAATACGAATTACACAATTAGCAGATGATACCATATTCACATATCAAAAGACAAAACTCTCAGGCAACAGTTAAACTTTAAATTCAATCTTTAATATGTGGCTTCAGTGAGATTTTTTTTCAATTGCCCTTATCTAGAGAGAGCAAAGGTGGGTGGACACTACACTGTTCACATCAAATGGAAGCACCAGAAACAATATGGACCTTTTTTTTCATCATAGCATATTTCAGAAGTAATACAACTATAATAGCATTTCCAGATTACAATTAATCAACAAGCCTTATTATCCTGGGAATTGTGTTAGATTCACAATTTCTGACCTCATAAGGAGATTATATGGAATAATATTAATTTTTCAGTGAATAAAGATTGAAGGAGGTATAATCAATATTACTTCTTTGTTTGATGATAAAGGTTATATGACTTTCTGAGAATTGATTCATTCCCCATAAAGTATAAAGAATTTTTCTTGGTTAAAAGATCTATTCCCACAGGGAATAAATGAAATGTATTAATATTACTATACAAGAGCCAAGTTTGAATGTTAGAAGTCCAAAAAATAGCAGACACAAAATGTACAACCGAGCATATGAGAACGTTAGTCATAATAAAATGACACCTAAAGGAAAATTGTTGTGGAACTCTCAGTGAAGCAGAACAAACTACTGATATTCCTCTTGTAATATTGTATTTGAAATGAGATAAAAGAACTGCACGTTAAAATCTTACCCTTGTAATATGAGACTCACATTCATAAACCTAGTTGAGACTTTTGTCACACTGAGCCAGAAAATACTGTACATCTGTGTGTGATGGTCCATGTTCATACAGAGAAATACTTTCAAATCAAACAGGACACACTGCAGTTATTATCACAGGATCAATCACTATGTCACATTATGAATATTATTCTAATATTAAGTATGTCATAAATAAATATGTTTTTCGTCAAACTAAATTTACATCTTAATTCTGACAAATAAAAAGAGCACACACATACAAGATGAATTATTTACTACGTCCCCTGATAATCAGTAATAGTTCTGTTTGGGTTTTATTTCTGTATATTATTTATTGCCTATTTTTGTTATGTTTGTTATGTAATACACATAATCTTGTACCTGTGTTTATATTTGAGAATGTGCAGTAAAATGGTTATTTTATTATTTTTTTAAGTGAAGTGAAATCAGTTAAGATATTTAGTGATTAGTGTGTAACTCAGTCGTAATAATTGTAAAATTATATTAGCACAACGCTTATTAAACTACATTAATGTAATACTGTAGCTTGGTTCACTCAAATACAATGAGAAAGATGATAAACCATTTAATTTCATATATGCAGAAACTGGTGCAACTGCCACAACATAATATTCATAACCACTCTGTAGCTGTTTACACCAACGTCACTGATGACCAACAGAAAAGCTCCTCCGGACGATGTCACCTGGAGGAGATTTTCAACTAAAAGCAGAGTGACATTGATAAAAGTTCCTGTTTTCCTGCTTTGTGAATTATACTGTGTACTAGTACTGAGGTACCCTGAGTGGAATACTCCTGGAGAGCAGCACATGCTCAGTAGAGGGCAACAGGCTCACACTCACACATACATGAAGACTGATATCATTAAATTATTATACGATTAAATATATTATTAGTTGAAATTTTCACATTTGATCATTGTTACAACACAGAAGCTAAGCTAGGCTAACTGTGCCGAGTCCATGTTTTATGTCACTATAGGACAGAAAGATATTTCACTGAGTGTTTCCTTTAAACCAGTTTCTTCTGCTATCTGGAGCATCTCCAGTAAGAATTCTATTATTCTGTTCTTTATTGACTTTTTGCATAAAATAATAAATGTGCATTTGATTAGCTTCAGTTTTCAGTAGCATAATAAATTATAACCTGCTAATTACATATGTTGACTTTTTTGAGACATGTTGATCTCATCAATTTCAAAATATATATTATTATTATTATTATTTTTCAATTTAAAATGGTTTTCTTGGTTTAAACATTTGCTGTTTTCTATGTTCTATTGTGAATAAAATATGAGTTTATGACATTTACAAATCATTACATTTGGTTATGCTGACTTTACACAGCATGAAAACATTTTTGGAAATGTGTTATAAAAAAAGTTTGAATATATGAACATAAAACATATTATTATAAACATAAATTGTTTATA
>OMLM01001284.1:0-12428 GCA_900302695.1 Helostoma temminkii
ACAGGCGCGGGAGACACCGCAGCTGATTTACCTCCGCCAGAAGATAAGGAGGCAGAAATTAACGGACGAAGGTAAATAATATCCATATTTGATCGTCACATGAGAGCACAGACGGGATTTATTTATGCAGAGGAGGTGGCCGTCCAAGCTCGCTGACAGTGTTTTCGCGTTTGTGACAGCTGAGCCGACTGCGCCCCTGACAAATATGCAGGAGTTAAATTGAATATTGATATTTATTTTGCATGTCTAGCGAAAGCTCGCACAGCAAACGGCGATATTGATGGAATTAATGACCAAACTGGCGGAGGCGCACGACAGCCTGTTGTGCACCCGCTTGTCTTCAATTAAAATGGTTTTGAACCCGACAGGCTCCAAACACAATTTAACAGACAGAACACCTACTTATACGCGCACTGTGCGTTCAATATCGCAGACATTCGTCATGTGTGTGTTCAAATGTTCGGGGGCGGCAGTGGAGTGAGGTGCAGACAGGTTTTTGAATTGCGTGTCCACGTTGTAATCAAGGAAACGCGCGCACACATCCAGCCTAGACAAATTCACTTTTTTTTTGGCTACGTGCTAATTCATTTTAGCGACTGCCCCGCGTGCCAGTGCGCGTGCGTCCGCGCGCGGAGGTGAAGCATTCACACACTCCTCTGTCTGATCTGACGTTCTCGCGTGGAAAGCTGTGTCATGCAGCGCTGGAAAAACTAGAACTAGCCTTTATCGTCATCTTCATCGGGGCAACGTTCACTTCACGGTTTCGCTGTGCGTTTGCGCGACTGGCCCGAAGGGCCGCACGGCTTCACAGTGACAACTATAAAAAGTGTTTCTCACAAATGCAGGAAGGAGCCGAGAGGAACTGAGAAAGAGAAGTGGTTGTCATTGACTCTTCAACTGCCATGGCGTGATGAAGAGCAAGTGTGTATTAGCTCATAGCTTCAAGGGACTGCCCCCTCCAAAAAAACCCAAAATGCATTGTTAGCATTGTAGTCAATAATTCTTCATCTTTTCCAGAGTTGTCCCTGGATAGAGATCTGCTGGAGGACGAGCGTGGCGTCCTGGAACCTCATTCGTCATCCTCTCCTCTCTACTCCACTCTACTTCCGCTCCGCTCTTTGTTCTCCCATCTCTTCCTCGTCTCCTCTTTCGTTCAGCAACTGGCAAAACTTTTGACCCTCTTCACATCTGTCACACCCATCTTCTCACTTTCTCCGTCGCTGTTGCTGTCCTTCCCACTCCCTTCCTTTGCCTTCAACCCACCATGGCATCCAAACTGAACCCCAACATCCTGTATGTGACTGACCCCGGAGAGTCGCTGGGATCGCCACAGGGGGACTCTGGAAGGACTGTAAGTACAATTTGATGTATTGTATCTTTAAAGTTGCAATAGGAAATGCTTCAATCTAACTATATATTGTACTGACAAGTGGGGATGCACCAGGGAAAGGTGATTCACTTTGTTTGCACAAGAATGGGCCTGGGTTTCACAGAGGCATAGGGGGTAAACACTCTCTAGTGCCAGATGCCAGCTAATCCTCATCCACCTCCAGACTTTTTCCAAAACAAAAGAGGCAGCCTGTCATCTTTACTGTGCACTTGTATGAATCTTGTAAGTCAAACTCTGCAGGAAACCACTAGTGTTTTGTTGTAATCACACTTATGTTGCATTTTCGACTTGATCTGCAGGGACGTGTAACAAATTCAAATAAGGATTCACAAGAGTGGTTTATTTCTAATTTTGTACTAAAATACCAGTTCGAGCTGTTTAATGTCGTCTCAAAGCTGATAATCAAACTCTTCGTCATATATGGGAATAATTATATATCAAAATCACAATGTTTTGTATGCAAGCATACAAAGAATGTGACTTGGTGTTACCACGCATTTCACCGCGACCGGTTCTGACATGATTGCCAAACAAGCATCGACTCTAGTCAGTGCTTGTTTGAAAGCTGATTCTGGTTTGCTTCTAAAAGGTTAAATCCACCAGGTAGTGCTTTCCTTATTCTAACCTCTCTGTAGAGTTTCACGTTGGAGAAGAGTAGAATTTTCATCCTGCTAACATGCATTGTATAGCTAGATAATATAATGATGATGTATTAATAAGCAACAACTAAAACTGCGCCACCTTTGATCCATTTTGTTGATAATGACTTAACACATTTGTCTAAGATAGAAATACATTTATTTCCAACTAGGTGAAATAAGCAGGGAGATTCAGAAAATGTGTGATAAACTACATTAATCAATATTATGTAGTGATTAAAATAGTTTGTTCTCGTGTTCTGGTTTGATCTACAGTATTTTTATTATGTGTGAGTGTTTGCTTTGGAAGAGCAGAATGGCTGAAAGGCTGAACTCAGCATTCAGATATCCCCAGTTCACTTTAATTTGAAAAACATTAAGGATACGTTTCTCAGAAATAATACACAGAGAACTCCAAAGCAGTGCTGTAGCTACCTTTTGAGGACACAAGTTCAAGTTCAAGGGTTTATAAAAAGCAGATATAATTGTCCTTCACTCAGCATCCTTTAATTTGACAATTATGATGCTAAGAAATGGTGTAAAGAAATACACCAGTGTCATTTTTTGCTTATATATATATATAAAGTATAGATGTCAATCCCAAATGCACAGTAAACATAGACATCAGCATTAATAGAAATGTTTATAAATGGTCCAGGGCTCTGTTTTTAGGGAGGAGGGTAGATCTAACAGGTCAATTAATCTATCGATTATATTATCTTAGTTATCTAAAGATTGCTATTCATCACAAAAGTTAAGATCAAAACATGGTACGCCTAATTAGGAATCTTTTTTTGTCCTTTTGTATAAATTTGTCACTGTTGATGGTCTCTATCATTTAATGCAACCAATGTCATATAAGATGCAACCTTTTACACCACACCTAGATCAGGGTTATATACAAGTGCCAAAAAGAGATTCTTCTAAAGGCAGAAAAAGCTAAACTGAAAATCATTCATTTTAATAATTTCAATTATGTCCTCACGTGCTCCAGGAGGCAAGACCTTAACAGTTGTTGTGCCCTGAAAGGCTTTAAACTTTATATATTAATCGACTTTTATCTAATCCAGATTTTAAACAGTTCTGCATTTCTCCTGCTCTTTCAGGCTGGAGAAGCGGGAGAAGAATCGTCAGACAGTGAGGGAGAACAAGAAGAAACGTCGCACAAGCTGATCCGCAAAGTGTCAACCTCAGGACAGATAAGGGCCAAGGTAGGAAAAGATGCTGGGAAAGAGAATGTGTGTGTGTGTGTGGAGGTGGGATTATTGCTGGTGCGGTGACATGTCCGTTGAACAGTGTTTCCAGCAACAGGAAGAGTTAGGAAGCAGGCTCATATCTTAGGCTGAGTAATGTGAGATCATTTTATTTTTTGACATTTTTTGAAACACTGTACCCCTTTTGAAAGCTTTTCTGAACTTTATAAATATTAAATCGCTTTTCTGAGGTTAAAAGTGAGCTCAGTTCGCTGTGGAGAGACAGATTTTTACTTTAATGGAAGTGCTCTTCACCTAGTCAAGAAAAGTCACGGAAAAGTCATGGATTTTTTTTTTCTCATCAGCCACGTGGAAACCCTCATTAAACATATGCTTAGTTATTTAAGAGTAGGATGGATGTGTGCGTGTGGATTCAGAGCTCTTTAAAGGACACCTGTTTTAAACATTTTTCCAGCAGATGCAGCAACTTGTGAGCTGCATCAACCGACCCATTTAAGCTTCTTCAACATTATCTGTCTTTTCTGTGTTTGCAATCTGTCTCTAGTGTAACATAAATCAAGCCTCTGATCTTACCCCTCACTTGTCTGAGTCTGCTGAGGTCAGCTGACTTCCTGTTCAGGCCGGGTCCACTTCCTGTCTGCGTCATTTTCCTCTGTTACCGTCGCTGTGACGACAAGCGGTGTTCAAACTTCTGATAGCTGATGAGGATTTCACAGAACTGCTTTGTCTCCTCTGACCTCGTATAGCTTAGTTTCATGACTGTGTTTCACTATAAGATATTATTGGTGTGATATTAGATACACAAATCTGACTCATTAGTTATTGATAAGCTAATATCCACTATGAGTAATGTGTGCATGTGTTTTGAAATCGTTATCCATTACCTGCATTGAACTGTAAACCTGATCAATAGGAGAAATGGGATAGCCGGCAACTGTCGCCATGGGGATAGCATCACATAATGCCAGGTTTGTTCCTAGAGTGGATACTGGTGTTGGGTATCAGTCTTATATTGATTTGCTAATCTCATTGGGCAGCATTGTAATATTGTGTGTTGACTGTGATGTGCGCACCCATATAAGGGCGTATGAACAACACAGGATGTCATGGTTTACGGGTCAGAGAATACTCAACTCAGTAATAACAGTAATATAGTAATACAGTAATATTGTGACCTCTTTCAGTGAAGCTTTTTCTTGCATGAGCAAAGATAAATAATAATATGAGTTTTTGAAGGATAGAGTAGATATTTAATTTTAATGTTCTCTAATGCGACAATTTGTTTTCAGATATTTAAGGATGTCAGTTTGTGATGCACTGATAAACGTTGTTGCAAATGACAACCCATACAAGTGCTAGTGCTATGCTAGTGGTTTCTATGGCTCTTGATTTCACTAGTCATTTTATTAGTTCTTTGTAAGCTCTGTGTCTGTGTGTGTAGGTGTTGATTAGATTGTGTGTACCTCCAGTCATGTGACACGGGTTAAGCCAGCCATCGACTCCAGGATTATGCTTCGCTGACAATGACTTGAGCGGATTAGTGTGTTTGTGCATCCTTTGTCCATCGTTTGTTTGCGTACACATGAGTAGGTGCATCGGTGCATTGGAGAGTGTGTTTTTGGCTGCTTGTGTGCAAAAATGTGTTGTGTGTCATTTTTAATTTAATATTTAAACAACTTTGTGTATGTTGTTTACGGCTAAAAACCATTAGATCATCTCTGCCTCTTGCTCAAGCCTGTTACGCTCCTTGTTAGAGCGACAGTGTGTTGGCACACTTGTTAAGGAGGTGCTAATTCTTATCAACTGTGACATGACATCCTGACACTGTTAGATTAATTCAGTTCCTCAATTGTGAGCCCCTAAATAATTATACAGATGGAGTGATAGCCCTTGAATTTCCCTTTTACTCTGGAGGCGTTCATGCTGTAATTAAATATTTTAGAGTTTACAGAGAATTTTGCTTTTTTATTCTAGCTCATTGGTGGAGCAAATTCCATCTTTCATAAAAGTCAGAAGGAGGTTGACTATTTCAGATTGCACAAAATTAGCCACACTTCCAAACTTCAAATACATTTTTATTGTGAATTTACACTAAATATCTTGGTGCACAGAACAATGAAAATTAGAACTGTTCACTTGCTTTGTAAATGTCTGGTTGCTGTCATTGTATAGTCAGCTCTGCAATCAAAATAAAAGTGACCTAGGAGACCTGCTAATTGATTGACTCTGTAAAATACAGTGGCAGAATCTACAGGCTAGATTGGATTTTAAGACTGATTGAGATTGATTTGCTGTTTTGTTATTGTTGAGTGTGCTTTCTTGTTTTGATATCTTTGTGAGAATCAAAGTTTTTGACCTAAGAGGTGCACCATCCTGTTGCAGTGAACTTCTAAGAACTCGACCCAGCCTGTACTACCAGGAAAATACTGTGTGTTCTTAATATAAAATTTCTTCAGTGCCCTGAGCGCTAAGACATGAACTTGTGAACTAGAGGCTTATTGACTTGAATCTGTTTTTGCATCATCTCTATTCTTTCCACATTTCCTGTTGTTTTCTCATACGACATTTTCTTTATACTATTCATATATTGCATTAATTAAAGACAAAATATTGATATATTTATGTGTATATAGTATATATCAATCCTAAACCTTATTTGGCACTATATTTAGGAATGGCATTAAGCTTCTTTTTGTCTTTATTTGTTTGTGATAATAGTTTAGAGTCTAAATTTAGTAAATAAGTCTGTACTGACAAAAATAGAAGTCACTTTGTTCTTTGTCTCAACAAGTACCAGAATTCACCGGAAATGTGTCTTTTTGTCTCTCTTCACATTTCTTGTCATTACACAAGCATTTCCCTGTGTATAAATCTTTATCTGCACTGCATTTGACATTGTTCATATTAACATACTGCAGCGCTACATGTAATAGCCAATCAATACAACACATTACACTTACATATGTGATGCCTTCTTAGAATAGAATAGCGAAGCATAAGTTACAGTCCAATATAGGAAATCAATAAAGTGATGCATTCAGTCAAAGTAATAATTTCTCGAGCGTATTATGAAGGGAGACGTTTTACCTATGTAAGGACAAACACTGTTGATTAACATCTTAGCATTTCCCCACTAAAGTTGACATTTTGAACCAGAGTTTAGACGGAACAGAGTAAACTCCCTTTTTCATTTATTCCAGTTACACTAAATCAGGCCTTACATCACAGTAGCACGTCATTTTCTCTGCCATCCACGATGTCCATCCAAGCACCTACTCGCTCTGCTGAGCAATGTTGATTATCCTGATAAGCTGTTAACACACTTAAATAGTTCACTTAAACTTCTGCTACAGTAGCTACAGTAATCTTATTTTCTTTTCAGCATGTAGTAACGTATCAAAACGTGAGGCGCTTCCTATACAGTTTATTACTTTATATTTAATTTCTATTCTTTTCGGTGTGACTCAAGCTCTTTCTTCATTTTTCAAGTATTTTGCATTACCTTCATTGGTGGCACAGAGATAATTGTCCTCTTAATATTGCATAACTTTATAGAGGTTGGTGACATAGTGATGAGCTAACTGCTAACAAACCAGCATGATGGATACGTGCTAGTGCTGGTCGGCCACTTCTCTGAGCTTCTTTTGTTTTATAAGTTCTGGGCCATTTCATTTCACCAGGCATTTTTTAATGTATTTGGTTCTGTGAAGAATTATTAAAGAGGGGATAAAAGCTCTCCAGTTATGTTTATTTAATTTAAGTCTGACGCATTGTGCGATTTTGATCAAGCAGTAGCCTTTTTTTGCCACATGAAGCAGTTAGTTGTGGGACATGTGACGTTAAACTTGAGAAGCCAGAGCTGCTGCACACAGTGCCTTCAAGGTGTTGTCAGTCATTTCACAAGTGTCAGTGCCACATGTTAGAATAAAGATCTGTGAGGTGTATGGATGTTATAGCTCTTTTGGTATGTGCCCTTTTAATCTGCTTCTTCGGAGTGACCGCTCTGATGTCTGTCGCTTTCGCTATTCATTTTTGTCTGTGGTCTCAACCTCCAGGCTTAGTTACATAAGGTTTCACACTCTTTCTTCCTTTTTTCCGTTGTCTTCTCCCATTTACTTTGCTTTCATTTACCATGTAGAAAATAAAGAAGACAGAGGAAGAGAATGAGGCATAAGGGCAAAGAGCTTCTTTGAATTGTGTGTGTGTGTGTTCATGCACTGGTGTTGTGGCTTTGAGTAGGCTGATCACGCAAGGTGATGTCCACATGAAAGTAGACACACACACACACAGGAAAAAAAACGTCATTATGTTTGGTACCTTGCACAGCGCACATCTCCTTACCTTTCTTTTTTTATTCTATGTTTCATTTTCCATCTCTCCTTCAGACTCATTCCTGTAATTTCCATCACACCTCTTCTGCTTTTTATCTCTACCCTTTGATCTATAATTTGTTTTTAATTTCATTTTTCCATTTCTATTAATTTATCAGTACGGTTTCCTCTCATTTGTACATTTCTTTATACATCTCTTCTTAGTTTGAATCTCTTCCAAAATAAGAACTCATATAATTGATCACCACAGAATTGAACACTAGCAGCTTCTTCTTTATCATATCAAACTTGTGTTTTTTATTTACATCTCATTATTTTTCTTTTCTATAAGTTTTTTTTATATTATTTTTCCTGTGAGCATTTACACTCTGGTATCTTTTTTTGTAGAAGGGATCTTGACTTTTCTTAACCAAACACTTTTCATTCTAAAATAGCAGCACATCAGATTATATAACCAGTTGTATTTCTGGTGTTTTTAGTGGTGACCAACCACTAACACTTTTTTTTTTCCAGTCCTGTGGATTTCCTGCACCATGCTTTGGAATCAAACCCACTGTATTTGTTCTTTTTTATGTGCATCTCACTCCTGGTGCAGGAGTGTGTGGGTGTTCGCTGCAATGGAGATGAGGATGCTTTATAGATGTGCGTGTGTGTGAGTGGGAGAGTAAACAGAAATGGCTTGGGGAGAGTGCATGAGGAGAGTATGTGGGATGTCCAGTGTGTGTGCATGTGTGTGTTCACACACATTGATTTATGCTCTTGGCTTGATGTGATACAGCTGCAATAGTGTGTGGGTCAATACTGAGAAAGAGATGGAGGTAGAGATGGCAGTAGAGGAAGGGGAGAAAATTAGTAGGAAGAAGAGGAGGAGAGAGATAGTCAAATTAAGAGACAGATCCAGAGTCAGTTATATAAGAAATCCACACAGCAAACAGCAGGCTGTAATACTCATATTTACCATCACAACAGGTTGCTGGGACCATGGAGGAGGAGGCTCTGCTGTTTAAAATGTGTTGTTCAGTTGCCGGTACAAAGATTGCACAAAACACATTGTTCAAATCCTTAAGGCTGAACAAATATGCTCAGTGCATTTTCTAACACATTCGTGAAGCTGATCTTTCTTTCTTGCACTGCTCATTTACAGCAGCTTACTGCTACAACTTGTTGAGCTGTAGAAATTTGCTAAACCAGAGTTTGCCATTGGTGTTCTCATCCATTTAATGACAGATCGGATTTTTTTTGTTCAGTAGTTGGATTAGATTCCGTAAAACACTTACTACAAATTCACCTTCCAGTTAACTCCATTCACTACCCGCTACACAAAGAGCTGAGATTACAACAACAAACATACACACGGCCGGTAGGTTTCCGCATATCACTATTAGATCAATGCCGCACACTCAGTGACTGACGAATCATCTAAAATAAACACTACCATTTTAGTCACCTGATATGCGAGACAGAAAGCAGTACTACCTAAACTAGTATTATGTGTAAACTAACCATGACAAATGTGGTTAGTTGTTTGTTCGGTAAACCAGAAGAAAAACTGCAGCTCCAAGTCAAACCAACTTGTTCTTAACAAATCTGCTCTATCTAATTGTCTTTGTAATGACCCGATGTATTTGTAAAGCAGTTTTAAAATTGGAATTGTGGCATTTCAGCAGGTATATAAAATAAAAAACGTTTCTTGGCAGGCACAGTATATAAGTACAAATGTCCTCTTGATATAAAACAAAGGGACTTTCTTGTTTACAGTCATCATGCACATAATTTTGGAATATCAAAGATTTTATCTTCAAAATTGTTTCATCAGTGAATAAACATTTTGTTTTCCATGAAAAGTGCATTGTCTATTTTATATTTGCAGTCACATAGGCATATCTACAATCACCTACCCACTTCCTGTGTGTATTTTATAGGTCATCTATGATGAAGCTGCCATCATCCACGCTAGACACAGTTGTTTATCATACATGCATGAGTATACTTGACAAAACACATTGATGGGCACACACACACACAGTCTAAATGCTGTGTCCGTCTTTCTGTCACACTGGCTGGTGCTGTTAACTGGAGCCTTTCAACCTTGTTCCTATTGATTTGACCTCATATCTTCTGAGACATGAGTTTGTCCAGTGAAGAGACTCTTCAGTCAGAGAAAGAAAGCAGGAAGTCCTCACGAAGCCCTGAAGCCCCTCAAAAACTCTGTTGTTGTCTCTCTCTTGTTTTCTTTTAACATTTATGTTTTTATTTGCTCCAATTTTTTTATTACAAACAAATTTATAAAATGAAATCAAAATTATACTCTAAAGAAAATTTGACTTTGTTGAAATTTTTTAACTACGAGTTGAGAAATTAATTAAAAACAAAAACTTTTTTTAAGACATGTTTTTTATTCCACTACTCAATTCACTTCCCATGAGTGTTTAGCCTCTTTTCAATGTCCATCCTTTGGACCCATTTTTATTTCAATTGCTCTTTTTCATTACTGCTTCCTGGTTGTGCTTTATTTCTTCTGCCTTGATCTCCACGTGCTCCTTCTCTCTCTCTTCGCTGACCTCCATCATTCATCGTTCCATCCTTCTTTAGCTTTCACCCTGCCCTCGCTTCATCTGTCAACTGTGTTGCTTGATACTGTTCGTGTACTTTTTCTTCTTTATTATCGCTTCTCTTTTGTAGTTTTTTCCAGTTTCATTGTACCCACTCGCAATCAGTCAGGCAAGAAGGGTGACTGTGACTGTGCCAGAGCTTCTGAGTGTAGCACAGAGGTTTTAACAGTAGATACATTTTGCTTAGTTGAGTTGAGATTGATGAGTGAAAAATGAATTGTCAAATTTTAGGATGATTCCAACAAACAGGCAAGTGGCAGAAAAATTTAAGTCTGAACATGTACTGTTCAGTGATGAGCAAGCAGCTACCGTCTGCTGATGAAAACCATGTGATACGGTCAAAAACTCAATCAAAACAACATACTTGAGCAGAATAATTAATATGAGCTGAGCTGCTATCGTTACCAGATTTGTAAGTCTTGCTTATGGTTATTGTATCCTGTACCCATCCATCTTTTATTTCTTCCTGTTATGTATTATACAATCTGTTATAAAAAGTTGGGCAAACAGCAGCCTACAATGGGAGGTCAGGGAATCACTAATCACTGTTTCACTTTAGCTTCCAAAGCTGCTCTGAGACTTCTCTATGCCTTCCCATTGTCCTGGGAACATTTTTTATCATGTCAGTCAAACAGATCTCACGTCATATGTTGCATCAAAATTACTCTTACGTTGCTGAAATGTGTGTGAATGTCACAAAGAATCACATCAACAACAAAAGGAGCATCACGTGAATTTGGGTAAGTTTAGGTGCTTTTACATCAGAATTAATCTCTGTCACTTCGCTGTCTCATGTCTCTTTCTTCTTTGTCTCTATCTTGTCATTTCCTCTTCCCCTGACTTAGTCCAAACCACAATTAGACACCAATCTAAAATGGGCCACTAACGAAACTGTGTTTGTGTGTGTGTGTGTGTGTGTGTGGGGGCGGGAGGAGGCAGAGGGTCAGTAATGAACTAATGTGTGCTCTCAGTCAAGAACATCTGTGTGTGTTTGTGTTATCACTAATGAGCAAACATGTTTCTGATGTTTGTCTTGTCAGGTGCGTATGCACGTGTGTGTCTGTCTCCACGGGCATGTACTGTTCATTACCTCCTACTTTGTCTTTCTGTCTTGGCTGTCTGCTATCTAATGGAGACTGACGACTCAAAACACGAGTTCTGAAGGGTGGATCTGACCTGAAATCTTTTGTGTCAGACAGCGATAATATTTACTCATTTAGCTAAAGCTGCCACTGATGTGTTTTTATGGTGTCTCCTAATGTTTGGAACATTTTGTCCTCTAACCGTTGTTAAAGTGCTACGTAAACCTGGATATCCAGACACTCTTGTGTGTTTCCATCCACGTGTTGCGTCTATACACATTTACAGTTTGCTAAAAAAAAAAAGAAAATTAGGGAAAAGTTGAAAACGTGAATTATAATAACATGTCAAATTTAGTGGTTAGGTTTAGTTTAGTCAAGTGTTAAGAAATGCACTGCGCAATTAAGGAAAGACAAAAATCTACTGCTAAACAATAGTAATAGTGTAATGGTAAAAGTTTTCCCCTTTTTAACTTCTTAACTGTATATGAAATGAAAAACAACATTGTCAATGTAAACCACAAACTACGGTTTGTAAGTTTCAAAATGTGAACGGTTTATTTGCAATGTGATTATCCCTTGCACGTAGGGTTTCAGGTACCATGGCACGTGTGTGTTAATTTGACACTGAGACCACACTTTTCCTGTGATGCTCTGGTGCTGTCACTGGGTACAGTTTGTCCTGTCAGGGTGTTGGCCTTTTAAAAACAGGACAACTAACAGAAGAGGACACATTAACACTTGCACTTCTCTACTTTATATTTGGCATTTCCCAGTTTCCCTTTTTGGTTGTTTTACTTAGTTTCTCCTTTTTCTCGTATTGTTGTGCATCACTTCTGGTTTTTTAAACCCTGCTATCTCTTTTTCTTTCTCTCTCTGTGGCCAAAAATAGACTCATTCTGGGTTTTTGTCAGCCTCTGTCTCTTGAAACTCTTCAACAGGAAGCAAGAGACTGTCACCACAACACACAGACGTACACATAAAGACAGAGACACGCACACACAAACATGCTGCTTTTGCAATACTACTGTCATGAGAAATCTGATGAATTTTATGGTTTGCTTTATTCTGTTTGACTGCAGCTTGCAAAAGCAAGCTTTTTTTTTTTCAAAGGCGCTTTTTGTGCAAATGCCAGTGTTTGTGTGTGTGTTGGTCCATGTGCTG
>OMLM01001284.1:31532-70347 GCA_900302695.1 Helostoma temminkii
CTGTAACTTATTATTTATTTAGTACTTTAATTCAGATACTTTTCCTATTTTTATTTGCTCCTGTTTGTGTGTGTGTGTGTGTGTGTGTGTGTGTGTGGTCAGCCTCGTTTATACATGACCGATGATGCACGCTGTTCCTATTTTAAATGATTGGCCTTCCTTTATTTCTAGACATTTTTGCACAGGTTAGTAAAATTGCACAAGAAGATGTCAAGGACAGAAGGATGCACACATGCAATATACAGTACGAACACACACACACACACACACACATTCACAAGTCGACATTACTTCCTGTTCAATACAGAATAGAAATCATCAGAGTAAAAGAATAATCATACTTTTTCTATTTCTGCATGTCTGTGTGTGTCTCTGTGTGTGTCCTTTGCATTTCCATGCTGAAGGTTGATTTGAAAGTCAGGATGTTACCATGGCAACCTCACATTACCAAGTGCATTACCAAGTTTAAATGTCATCAAACGAAAAGTGCGGATAGTTGTAATTAACAACACCGTTCCTGGGTCAACGATTATTTGCAAATGATGCTTAGTGTTTGTTTTATGCACCTCTGAGTGCCTAATGGGTGGGGTTTAGAGCATCAGGATGATCCAAGTGGCATATATTACATTGAACATGCTAACAGATGTATTTCTTTTATAATTTTTCATGTGCTGTGTGTCAAAGTCTACCTGTGTGTTGCTGTGAAGTGTTAAAACAAATCATAAACTTTATTTTTAGACCATAACACCATAGAGAAACATTATTTCTTTAATGAAAAGATGGGTTTGTATGTTCACAAGGGGAACCCAGTATGTGTTTCTATTTATAAACCATCACACACAGTTAGGCTGTGGAGAGTTACAAATATGCCAGATCGAGGCAGATACAAATAACTGCTCCTTTCTCTTCTTCTCTTAATTTTCATTCTTCTTCTGTCCTCTTTTGTGCATTGCTAATTTTGATGTCTTCTCTGTGTTTCCCAAGCCCTCATTTCGTCCCCTTCTCATTCATTACCTCACTGTGCACCCCATCACCATGCCTCCGTTTTCCCACCCACATTTCTTTCTCAGTTTGCCATCTGCTGGAGAAAATAAAGAACTGCAGCATTATCGAATCACTAGCGGGTGAGCTTCATTTAGCATTCAGGTGATGTCCATCCAGGACAGCAGGGCCTTATGATTACAAAAACATGGTCGTATTTGAAAGGTCAGGAGGTTCAGCGTCTGCATCAGCCTGCATAATCTGTTTTAATTAACATTGGCAAAGATACACCTGAAAGTGTCAGAGTCTCTTTGCTCTTTCCAGTCAAGAATAAACAGCTGCTGTCCATTACTTAGGTAAAAGGCCAGCTTAGCATCTGCTCTTTACATTTACTAAAGATTAGTAAACCCAGATTGTTATATGCTAAAAAAAAAAAAGTCATTTTAAAGGTAATTGAAAGGCACCATTTTAAAAAATTATAACTTAAAAATACAGCTTTAGTGTATCTGATTAAATGCTTACTTGCATGATGCATGATGTATTGCAGTATTTACAAAAAGGCATTGTGAGGTTTCAGAATAAATATGCAGCTGACCTGACTCATTGGGGACATCCTGGGGTTCAGTGTCTTGCCCAAAGATGTACTGGAGGAGCTGGGAATCGAACCACCGATCTTATGACTGGTAGATGACTGAACCTCCTGATCCGCAGCCACTGCGAATGATGCAGTAAATGAGCCCATGATTGTTGTAGCACCTGCACTGTTTTTTTACATTACTAGGAGATGATACCTAAGTTCCTTTGGGTTCTGTGTCAGTGTAAATAAGTCAGATAAATAATTTCTGTTTGGAAAACAAATAGTGGATTTATATTAAGTCTAAAATGTTGTATATCACAAACACAGGTGGTTTTGTAAAAAAATATATATATATATTTTGATATATTTTGGAAGACTCATTGTTATGTAATAATAATCTCATCTGATACTGTACATCTGTGTTTGTAGCTGATGAAGTGCCAGAGTACTGGTTTATAATATCATGAGATTTACAGCTCTGTTAAGTTCTTTCATCTTTTATCTTGTTGATCTGGAGGCAAACAGTTTAATAACCCTGCTCATATTTCAAATTAACCTATAAGGACTGTTTGCTTGCCCATAATTTATTGCCATTGAATCGCCTGATGACATTGAATTGTATCACTGCAAAAGAGCCTTAGATCTTTTATATTCTAAATTGTTATTATATAATATTAAGATTATTCTATTATTAATATATAATACTAATAATTTAAATTATTTATTGAGTTGTGTTATGGTGGTTGATGTGAATATGGTTCACATACATTCACATAACCCAAGGGTCCCCAGATGGTCCTCAAGGCCCTGTTCATTTTCCATCTGTCTCTGCCCTGAACGGACCAGTCAGTCCCTAGAAGATACCATCTCAGATGACAGTAGAGTAGAGGAAGACAAAGTGAATTAGTATTGTCCAGTTCAAAGATAACAATTCTTCAAAGTTTGTTGTTTGATGTCCAGGAAAACAAGTTTTCAATTGTGCTAATACTATTGTAAGTATTAAGTAAGTTGAGCTTAACTCAGTTAAGTTTATGCAACTCATTAGTTAGGTAAGCTTAAAATATTTTAAGTTGATCGCACCCCTGTTGTTTAGGGTTCTTTTTTTTTAGTGTAGGCGAAATGCAGAGGATTCATTAACATTGAGTTGGGCACCAAGTAGCCTAGACCCGAGGTGGCCTACTTGTTTTTATCTGCTCTTATTCCCTTCAGGGACAATCTGGAAGCACAGTGGACTAGACAGAGCTACAACACCTAATAGGAGAGTCACTTTGCATCAGTAACTTTGCTAATGAAGTTCTCTGACCTAATTCTGAATTGATGTAACCATCAGTGATTTGGATGAAGAGAAAGATGGGGGTGGGGGATATGTTTTAGAAAGACTGAAGGGAGTTGAGAGACAGAAGGATGGAGAGACACAGCAAGAGAGAGAGAGAGAGAGAGTTGGTATCAGTGAGTGAGTCCTCAGGGAACAGCATGTTTCTACTCATTAAAAACAGAATGATATGCCGACTAGCAGAAAACATACACACACACACATACATATGCAGCACAAAAAAAACACACTCGCTGTAATTTGCCTTGGCAGATGAGACACTGATCTGACACTGAAAGCTGTCCGATGACAGCGCGTAGGCAGCAGAGTGCAGACGTGAACACATATAGACACACAGACAAGACAGCTCATGCAGCCTGGCAGGACGTGTGTGTGTGTGTGTGTGTGCGCGCGCACTCTGTCGTTCCTAGCCAGCAGTCAGACAGGTTTGTTCTGTTCTATAAATAGCCTCAAGGAAATAGACTTGTTCTTACACGAACCCACGTCCACCACTCCTCTAAGGTGTGTGTGATGTAACATAGGGGAAGGGCGTATTTGTATTTAGTCCCTCCCTTATCACCAGGGTGTGTGTGTGTGTGTGTGTGCATGTGTGTCTGACAGCGAGAGAGAGAGAGAGCGCACACCTGAGGAGGTGTGGCTACCTGACAAGGAAAGTTTCACACAAAGGAAGTGTATTGTTAGAGGAACTGCTGATGTGGAAGGAGAATAGCAGCTGAGGTGGAGTTAGTAAGAGAGAAGTTGAGACAAATTGAACGTATGTAGAAATAAACATTTTTTTAAAGTAGTAGAAGAAGTAAGAAATGGGAAGACAATACAGGTAGAACAAAAAAGTTGTGAGCAACTACCTCTACTCCTCCTTAACATATCTTGCCGCAGCACTACAGTATTAACACAGGTGGTGCTTTTCTAGAAGAGAAAGTAGGGTCATCAGTGTGTGCTGTCTGCCACCAATGCCAGGCTTGTGCCAGACCAGTGGGTGCTGCATGGCCCCTCTGTTCTTTACCTGTGGAGGAGCAGGACAGGGAGATGACAGTCAGCTCAGCCACGAAGATCAACTGGACTCCAGTTACATTGAAAAGTTGCAGAAGAGTTGGCCAAATGAAGAGGTCAGTGTGACAGAGATAATGTTGTATTAACATCATTTTACCTTGTAAAGTATAGAAACATGAGGTCAGAATGAGTAATTCGTTTATTCTAGTTTTAACATTTGTTTTTATCCTGACAGGCCATGTAGTGGTTTTGTGCCTGACTTACTACATTTACACCGTGTCTGCATGGCTTTACATTTTGTTGGTTTTATTTACTGTTGCAGACAAATGAGATTGTGTTGGATCAAAGAGCAAGTTGTTGTCAAGTTACTCGAGCGACAAACAGGCTTTGGCTGTTCAATGCTCATTTTGTTGGATGTTCATGAGATTCATGGGATTTGTTCAGAATAAGGAAAATAGTGAAGATCACCAGTCCTAACTATGAAGGGATTGCATGTTTGACACCAGACAGATTAACGTCACACTGCTCAACTTTACAACAGTTTCTATCAGTCAGCTGTCCTGTAATAGCATGATATCTAACGATTAAAACAAATCGATGCAAATTCTCTTTCATAGGTTTTAGCATTCAAATATAGATGCTTAATAGCAAAAAATACAAATTTTTGCAAATGGAACTGACAGCATCAGCAATTTCTGCAAGTGCTCTCTGGGCTTATAGATGTTTATTCCTCTGGTCTTTCAGTTTAACATAGCAGAGAAGTGGGTCACTTAAATTGCGTGCAGAGTTCATCATTGCCATCGTGCTGCCTTATCAGTACCACTTATTGGTCAGTCACCCTAGCTGATAAGCGACATAAAGTTCTGCTTCTGCTTTTTCTTAGCCAACAAACCTGTCCACAAATTGGTCTCAAGGTCGCTCAGCTGTCCAGGAAATGAATCAAGATTTTTGATTGAGCATTTACACTGTGTCCTGAAGGTCAATCAGTCATGCAGGACTGTGTGTGCAGTTGCAAGATGAGGTGTGTGTGTGCGGACTCTCCTGGGTTGTAAAATATACTGAATCTGTGATTTTGCAGATGTATGCATGTTCACATGCTTTTGTGTGCATACTCACTGCATAGCTCATCAACACGTGTGTTTGTGTGCACATCAGGTCTGGTAGGGTTGATTGTTGATGTAATTAGTCCTGCTTTAATAAATACCCAGATCTGTGTGACAACATCAGAGGCTCATGGGTGTAACCGCAGACTGGTGCAGTATCTGACCTTTGCCAACTATATATATATATATATATAGTTATAGTTATATTTATGCAGCCAGACACTATTATTCAGTCAGCCAAGTTGACTAAAAACACTTTATTAGGTACAGAAATGGCCTGAAGGAGGTGTTATGAGAAGTGTCCCCAAAAAAAGTTAGAGGTAAAAGCTCTTGTGCAGCACAGTATAAAGGCCATGTCCCAAATTCACAGTGCATGCCACTCTAACCATACTTTGAGTGTGCTCGCAAAAATATACAAAATAGCTACAAAGCTGCTAGTCTAAAGCTGTTATTCTGAATATTCTCAAAAAATGAAATGCAAACTGAAAACAGAGGAGCTTCTTGTAAGTAGGTCACTAATGGCCGTTTACTACCAAAACTATGTAATAAACCCCAGAGTGCTGCCTAGGTCATCACAATTCAGGGAGAGTAGCACAAGATACAGAAGATACAGCTGCACTGATAAATTTTACCAAGATCGAGAAAACCTTACTGTATCTAATTATGTGTAAATTACAGTTAGGGTTTAATTATTCTTTAAAGATGCATTAATTTAACCACATGGTCATTTTGGACGTTGCAGCTTGACCTACTGTCCTTGAATTGACCAGACAAAAACATCACATTTTATTTTACACTGATGTTTCCTAACATAACCTTTCGCAAAGATACAATTCAGTGCAGCTCTGTTGTATCAGACAGCAGTGCAACTTATAAATAAGTAACTACTTTTAGCAATTTCTCTGATTCTCATGTCCGGGTTTTTCCATGCATGTATTAGTTACTGAATGGTTCTGTCTCTTGGTGAGGAAGCACAACTAGATGTTAGCAACTGGTTTGGGTTTTTCAGTCGACTACCATCTGATAACACATATCTTTAAATGCATGCTCAAGTTTCACGCCTATGTTGATTGACAGTTGAGCATGTCCTTTTACTGGTTGCCATGTCATCAGACACTTTTGTCAAACAAAAACAGTTTGATTAGGGCCTTGACTGACAGCTCCGGCTGGCCTTGCTGTGGGTAAGCCTTAACGGGGGTTGTTACACCTCATTGTTATCTCCAACGTATCAGGTGGTTCATTCAAAACCTTTACACAGTCTTGTGTATGAGCTTTCTTCCTCCTTCTCAATCTTTTACCAGTTCTAGTTTTTATCTCTTATGTTGACTCTGCAGAGTTTGTTTGTTTTAGTCCCTCAGTTTTACTTTTGTGTTGTTGGTTTCTCTTTTTCGCTCTTCACTATTGTTGCAGCTCTGTTTCTTCTTCTCCTACTTCCTGTCTCCTCTTGCTAATAATCCATTCTATCAGGCTAAAGCTTTTTTTTTGCACCACCAATCATTCCCTGCCTCTCATACTTTCCCTTATCTTTCCCTCTAACAATGTCACAATATGAATTTTGCTCCACATATAAAAGCACATTTATTCTAACAATGAAACATGTACTGTACGGTGAGAGCACAAGAAACTGCATGTGCCATTGCAAGGCGGGACATCTCCAGGGCGCACATGTACATAGACACGCACTCATTTTCAGCAGAGAAATGAGATTGTGATGGAGCATTGAATTAGATTTACCACTGTTTCTGATGTGCCTCTGCCTTGTATTACTCGCTTTGTACAGAGAGCCAAGGTCATTACTGCAAAGGCAGACAAGCAGAGAAAGTGAGACAGAAAGATGAAATGGAAAAAGAGACCAGAAAAAACGCATGTGACACTAACAAAGAAAGAGAGACAGGACATGTGAAAAAAAATCATCCAGCCAAGTGAGAGACAAAATGAAAAGCAGAAGTAAAGGTACAGAGGTTGGGAGAGATTGGAAAACACAGAAGGAAGCTTAACAGTAATGTCAGCAATTCAACATTTTGATTTCTTGTCTACTATTAAACACTATGTTCTAGTTGGAATTAAAAGCCCCATGCACTCCTTTACATAAATCTGATGTCATCTGAGTTAGTCAGTCCTTTTCAGACATAGATTCTTACTGGATATATTATCTGAAACAAAAGCAAACTTTGTCATTTTTCAGTGAAGAAGTGAGGTCAGAATGTCAGGAAGAATCGATGAGAGCTGTGGGACTATTTCAAAGTACGCTATATAGACAGAATTATTTGTCTGCCTGACCATTACACCACAAATTCATTAATATGGAGTTGATCTCGTTTTCACAGCTGTAACAGCTTCCAAGATTTTGGAGTGATTCTGTGGGAATTTGTGCCCATTCATGCCGTAGAGCACTAATAAGGTCACTGACGTTGGACGAGAAGGCTTGATGCACAATATGCCTTCCAATTCATCCCAAAGGTGCTTGATGGGGTTGAGGTCAGGGTCCTGTGTGGTCCAGTCAAGTTCTTCCACACCGAACTCATCAAACCACGTCTTTAGTCCTTGCTTTGTTCACTGGGACAAAGTCATGTTTGTCCTTGTTGCCACAAGGTTGAAAACATAGCACTGTCAAAATGTCTTGGTGTGCTGAAGCATTAAGATTGCCCTTTACTGGAGACAAGGGGCTTAGCCCAAACTCTGAAAAACAGCCTCATAGCATTATCCCTCCAGGTGTTGCCAAATGCTTTTGTCCATATTGTGTAACATAGACAGACTCCAAGAACATGCACAGTCAGACTGTTTAGTCTGTTTCCCACTATCGTCATTTCAGGTAAAGCTGTCTGCCAAATCAAAAGACACCCCCAACAAATCTCAAGGTTCATTTTTAAAATCCAGATGTTGATGGAAAAAGATCCGGAGAGAAAAAACATGGAGTATCAGTATCCAGCACCAAGTCCAGAGAGGGATGACACACTCCTCAGTCTGCTCACTAAGACTGGCTTGTCAGACAGACTTTATGACATGCCGGCTTTCGAAGAAGTCAATGCTGCACATGATGTGCAATTTAAGATTCTGTGGGCTCAATTAATTTGTGTTGAAAATACAAAAAGCAGCTCAGAGTGTGTTTTTAATTTAAACACACAATTAATTATTTTCATTTTATGGATGTCTGTGCATAAAGTGCCCTGAAACTAAAAAACCCTGTGCTGATGGCAAATACCACACATGTATCATGGCTATCTCTGTCACAGTCGCCAGAATGAAGCCATGAGGAACACTGAAGTAAAAGTGTCCATTGTTTAATGCAGAAAGTTGACAGCAGTGTTATGTATGCTACCTGGCAGATGCAGCCAGGAACCACTGCAGTATTGTGGTATATAAGATGCATGCAGCACAGCTGTCTACAAACCTGACCTGACACGTTTCCTTGTTCCGATGTCACCATGAGGGCTGCTGGTAGTTGTCATGCAGGTGGTGAAACCTCCTGTCTGGGTCTTGAATTTTTCCGCAGGGCAGATTTCCAGATTGTGCACTGATCTGGACACCCTGCCAAGTCACTGCTGAGCCAACTGCTCTCAGTCAGCTATGGTTTGGGCAGAGAGGTTTAGCAGTTTAAACTAGAACAAAATACATGCATACATGTTTGGGGAGTAACAGCAAATCTTCAACACTGTCCTTTTTTAAATAACAGGTATTTAACAGTCTGCTACTGATTTGGACATAACAAAAACTATCCTTTCCACCCCTCTGCCACTTTTTAGCTTTTAGCCATTCTTTGTCAACAAACCAGGAACCACTCGCTAATTTACTTAAATATGATTACTCCAAATTTCATTTGTTCTAGGGTAAGCAAGGAAATGACCACTCCATTTGCAGGAAGTCATATTTAGAGACCGTATTACACTGTAGTCGGTCTGAATCTTAAAACCAGCTTGCAGCTATTGTATGTAAGGTCACACTAACATTTCTTTTGCTAGAGTTTCTGCAGAAAGTCCTCTGTTCTAAACATTTGCATATGTAAACACACTTTACTTTTGTCTACAGGTTGTAGTGACAGTGCTGGTTGCACAAGCAGATGTGTTACTATTGACATTAAGAATCTTGTGAATGGTTGATGATTACATGAACAACTTTATGTCTGTGCAGATTTTTGTCCTGGAGCTAAGTAACTACACTTAATCATTCTGAGTAACAGCTCATAATTATATGTTCACACATTTTATGTATTAAACAATGTATTGATATTATTTTTAGATGTTTTTGTCTACTCCTTTTCTGCTTTAAGGAAATAGTGGATGTTGCTATGCAAACATTTCCAGTTAATCCATTCCTGCGTTGGTTCCGGTAATGATAATATGCAGACGACACATGCACACACGTCGATAAAGCCACATAGGAAATTCATGAGTTGTGCAGGAATGCACCGCATTAGTTGATAAACCTGCAGGTGTGGATAACGTGATCAGAGTATTAAGATTCTATCTGTGAGTGTACGTGTGAATGCGCTGGCGTCTGTCATTATGCCTGGTTATCCCCTTCTTTGAGAAATGGGGATCTCCATGGCGACCCCCAACGTCCTATCCAAATTGATTACCCATGGTGCAGGCTGTCCTCTCAGGGCATGTACTCATAGATGACACAGAATGAGTGTATTGTAAGCAGAGGCACTGGTGAGAACAAGGGAATAACAGCACTACAATAGAGTCAGTGGGGTGTTTCAGCAAAGCAAATTCATGATATCAAATCACACATTCTGGCTGTGTTAATAATTTCCATACAGTTACAGGTGGCTGCAGCTCATACCTGCTGTTTCACCTTTGCACTGGGCCATTATTGCTGTATGGCACATTTACTCTTGTTCTCATCCACATTTGTAAATATGAGGGGAAATATGTCCAGACAATCCTAGACTTTCCAACATGTGATTATAAATTAGTAACAAAAATCCCAAAAAACTGCTGGGAGATGAATAAGTGAATGTTTCTGTGATTGTAAACTCAGTCACATTGAGCCCACACCTCTGCTCATTTTTGCTGCTTTCTCTGCGTCTGTGATCTCTGATTCTGTTGAACTGATTGTGTTGAACTCCAGAACGAAAAGATCAAATGTCACTTGAATTATTCAAAGAATCTAGATGTACTAATGTGTGTTTCCTCTCTGTCTCCTCCCATTTCTCCTCCTTTCTGTCTTTTTCTGACTCTCTCACAATAGAAAAGTGTAAAGGAGGGAATCTTGTTAAAGCAGACCAGCTCTTTTCAGAGATGGAAGAGGAGATACTTTAAACTCCGAGGGAGGACCCTCTACTATGCCAAAGACTGCAAGGTATGGGAATGTGTGACACTGCCTACACCAGTTCTTAAGTCAATACAGCGTATTTGCCATCTAAAAACTATATGTGTTCAATAAGTAAGCGCACACATACAAACATACAGCGTGTAAGTGTTTATTTAAATAAAAATATGCTCCAAAATGTATCTGCAAATAGAGAGCAGTACTTCCAGCAGTGCAGATATATTCACCTAGCTTTTCAGTTAGATTAATCTTTCCAAACAATGAGAAAAAAGTTTATGAGTTAAATTATTGTAATTTCATAGTGACTACTTGAAACTACCTGAAACATTGGGCAGAGTGTGTTGGAGAGTAGCACAGTGTACAAAAGTGTAGTAGGATTGGCTGGAGAAGATTGATACTGAGTCACACTCAACACTAGTTTCATATTATAAGTATAAGGAGTCAAGGAAAATAAAATGTGACTTCATGGATACAAAATGTTACAGTATGCATGGGCAATCTTTGTTTTCTTTCCCATTAGTCTCTGATTTTTGATGAAGTGGACCTATCAGATGCCAGTGTAGCTGAGACCAGCACCAAGAATATCAACAACAGCTTCACGGTAAACAACACAACTTGTCTTATGTAAAATGTGAGTGAGTGAGTTCTACTTCCTTCAACATCTTAAAGGAATCTTGAAGGAGTCATATGCAAATGCATATTTGCATACGTAAGGTCATAGTTGACCTTTGTTTTCCTGTTTTTGTATTTAGGTCAACATAAAGAAGCTTGTGACCAGTGATTACATGACTATGTTTGTTGATTACTGTGCAGATGTTTGTCCAGCAGGGTTTTTACAATAACGGCACTATTAGTCATTTTAAGTAATATCTGGTAATTTATAACACATATTCACTGTTTCTCAGGTGATCACTCCATTTCGCAAATTAATGTTATGTGCTGAGAGCAGGAAGGAAATGGAAGACTGGATCAGTGCTCTCAGATCTGTCCAAAAATGGGAAACCTATGAGGTTAGTGTGTCTTTTTATATCATTATCTATTATCTTGCCTGACAGAATAGAACAGGAACGTGGCCAAATGTGCTACATTAGTTAATAAACCAGCAGGTATGAGGAGAACCATCAATTAAAAGGTAGTCATGAGTGTGTAGGTTATTTTGATGAGACAGACTTCACACCTCAGTTCTTCTTCCATCTGTTCATTACACAAATATCCACCTATTCAGCTTTCTCTGAGCAAAATCCTCCTCCTTCCTCCCTCTTTGCTACCTTTTTTTTTTCTCAATCTGCTTCTCATTTTAGCTCTTTGCCAGCAGATTGATGTCGCTAATAAAATCAGAGCCTTCTTTAATATGGTGTAAAGAGAGCTGAAGACTGTATTCTGCAATGTTCCTCACATTTTACAACAGTACGTTTAGTGGTTTAATTTATGCTCCTGTTTTATCCCTTGTTATTCTCAGACCATGTCATTTGAATGTGCCATTATGGCATTATGCTCTTCTAAAATTATGAACAATTTCAAGGGAGTCAAATGTTACGCGGATATAGGATTTAATAATACTGATTTTACAATCTTGTCCTGCAGTCTGGTTAGGTAGTGGCTGTATCTTTTATCCCTAGGCTACCTGTATAATCAGCATCATATCTAAACTGCTTGCATGTCTCTTCCCTGAGGGCATAGAGTTTCATATTCACTGCTGTTGCCACTGTCTTATCCTCCTTCTTCTTCTGACTGTTAAGTCCAACATTAAAAATATAAAGTTGTCTAATAGCTCTCCTAAATTCAAGAACAGAAGAGAAACAAGTAATTGACATGTTACATGCTACAATTATATGCTAGAATTCACAGCGTTGTATTGTGATTTAGTGCTCGGATTCATGTTGCTTTGCCCTTCTGCAATTCATCCTCCAAGCCCAGTCAGTTTAGCATGCAGCACTACTGTTGTGGTCTTGCCCTTAAACATTTTCTCCTTTCTCAGGCCAGCCAGTTCAACATGGAACATTTCTCTGGGATGCACAACTGGTACGCCTGCTCGCACGCCAGACCGACCTTCTGCAACGTCTGCAGAGAGGCTCTGCCAGGTGTCACCTCCCATGGCCTCTCCTGTGAAGGTACAGCGACAGTATATAAATCAACAGAAAACAATTACTGACAGTGTTATTACTGTAGAAGAGCATTTATAGCCGGTGACAGTAAAGAAGTAGCTTTATAGTGTCTAATTGCAGACTTGACACAGTCACCTTGGAAACATTTTCCACCGATACCATTGTTTGTTCTAAAGCTGTACTGGATCTTCTACATTGCCCTTTAGTTTAGCATAATTCAAAGAACATATTTTACCCAAACTCTAATGTTGATGGACTGTTGATAGCTATTTTAGCTAACATCTATTTGTATTCACTTGATCTGTCCTCTCCAGTTTGCAAGTTCAAGGCTCATAAACGCTGCGCAGTTCGCTCGACCAACAACTGCAAATGGACCACACTGGCCTCTATAGGAAATGATATAATTGAGGATGAGGAGGGGGTGAGTGTGAGATGTGTGTCTGAGCACTTAAAGTCTGTTTGCCAAAATGTTCTTTCCTTGACTCCGTAATATTTATTGCTGTCATTCACTTTCCAGCAGTCACTTATGATGCATGAATTATAGTGTTATTTTGACTTGATTGATGGGTCATGCTTCATGTTCTCAATATTTTTCCATATTTTCCCCAGGTGTCCATGCCCCATCAGTGGCTGGAAGGCAACCTGCCAGTCAGTAACAAATGTGTCGTGTGTGATAAGGCCTGTGGCAGTGTGCGGAGGCTGCAGGACTGGCGCTGCCTCTGGTGCAAGGCCATCGTACGTTTTGATTGATTTTAGCCTTCTTCCTGTCAAGAAGCTGTCTTATCAGATCAGTGTTAGCATTTATTTAGGACATTGCTGCTAGCTGAAAGTTATTTTCAGTTTAGGGCTTGCAGAAAGTTTTTATAAGAATTTGAATTCAAATATCTTGATGTAGCTGGGATAGGCTCCAGTACACCAGCGACCCCTATGGGGACGAAGTGGTTCAGAAAATGGATTGATGGATGGATATCTCGATGTTGTGATCAGTGATGATGATGAGTTCATCCAGGGTGAAAAGTGCTTCCAAACTTTTCACAGTTGTCAACTCACTTCTTGCCCCACCCAGACTCCAGGTTTGAAAAGTTCACTCGAGTCATCAGGGTAATGGAACGGCACGTAAAATGGCAGAAGAGATCCCTGAGGGGATGAGGAGGAGAAGGGCAGATTGAAATGAGAAATGAAATGGAGCCCATAAATCCCTGTCAGCTCTAGGGTTGCCGAAGCTGACCTGATGCTCGGACCACATCGAGCTAAATGAGGAGAATCATTTTCCAGTGGGAGGACATTAAAATGCTTAATAGAGTCTTTACAAACTGAATTTTAAATAAACATGTAATGAAAACCCCATTTTGCATATTATAGGAAACTGTTTCAGGACATTCGGTGGAGACCAAAACATAGCTATACAACTATACTAAGTTGCAGAAGAACAACAAAATCAACATAAGCCTCTGCATTTCAAAAAAAGTTTGGTTCAGTGCTGCAAAGATTTCATTTTAGATCTTCACTCGCTGTTCCACATAGTAAAGCCTGCACTGCTTTTAAGTGTTTAGAGCAAATGGGCACATATAATGTAAAGCAGGGGAAGCCAACACTGGCCCTCGGGGGCTACTGTCCTACTTATTTTCCAACTATCCCTACTGACTACTGATTACCTATCAGGTGTGTCCAGTCAATCAGATTCTGTAAGTGTAAGGATCGTTGGATAACTAGTAGGACAGCGGCCCTCAAAGACCAGGATTGGCCATCATGATGTAAAGTCTAATCCTCAGTGCACAACACATGCAGAAACACACACAGATATGTACAAAGATAAATCAGAGTGGCATTTGTAAAGGCTGTAGAACTGACATTTTGTAGCTTTCAGAGAGATGTAATGACCTTTCTGATTCTACTGACATATAGGATGACTATGGAGAGCTCTGACTGGGTGTTTGTGTGTGTGTTTTGTGTGTGTGTGCGCGTGCAGGTCCACAACAGCTGTAAAGAACAAATGGGCAAGGTGTGTCCCTTGGGTCAATGTCGGGTTTCAATCATCCCTCCCACTGCACTTAACAGCATCGATTCAGATGGTGAGAAGCATCGTACACATACACCTTCTTTTGCTGTATTGCAGGAATCAAAGTTCAGGAATGTCACATTTTACCACCTCCAGTGGTGCAAATCCTTTAGATATAGATAGTGCGACAAATATGCCAAAAAAAAATCAGGAAGGTGACAAATACTACTAAACACTGTATGTGGTATTTTTATGCATGTGTCATCAGAAATGTACAGTTCAGACACAATCTCAGTCACCTAGCATGCACATACAGCTTTGTCAACATGGACTGCAACATTCGGACATGAACGAGCTAAAAATGTTATCCAGTCTCTTCATTTTTCAAAACATGTTTATTCATTCACAAACCTTCTTTCAGGCTTCTGGAAGGCCACCTCTGGATCATGCTCCAGCCCTCTCCTGGTACTGGTTAATTCCAAAAGCGGAGACAACCAGGGAGTCAAGTTCCTCCGCAAGTTCAAGCAACTTCTTAACCCAGCTCAAGTGTTTGATCTGATGAACGGAGGACCAGAGCTTGGGTATGTGTGCTTTTCTTCTGAATAAAATAGTAACTTCATATGCCAATATATTATTACTGCTATGTGTATTCTCATCAGTCCTGAATTAGTAATGAAATCCTGGGAGTTTCTAGTTCACCAGTTCAAATGTCGTAATGAACTGGTACTGATGTTGTAATTTTGCTGCTTTTTCATGACATCTACCTTGTAGCATTTTGTAATTTTCCACCTCCTCCTTTCCCCCTCATTCTCTGGTCCCTTCCCACTCTTACCTCCCCCAGCCTGCGCCTTTTCCAGAAGTTTGTGACGTTTCGCATCCTTGTGTGCGGAGGAGACGGCAGTGTGGGCTGGGTGCTTTCAGAACTGGATAAACTCAACCTGCATAAACAGGTGAGAGCAACGAGGTGGAGGCAGGGGGAGGAGGAGGATCAGGCAGTGATGATATAATACTGATGTATAGGGTAAATGTGGAAAACAAAAAGCAGTGAGGTATGTGTTATGCTCACATAACACAAAAACCTATTTAAAATCACATTTAGAAGAAGCACTAAAAATAAATAGTTTTCTCCTGTTGTCTGTAGCGTCTTGCCATCTGTCATCCTGAAATCTAAAATGAAAACCATCAAATATTAAACATCTTGAAACAATGCTTGCAAATATCCTGACTGTACTACAATTGCAGAGCAAATAGAGTACATAGTAGGAAGAAAAAGGTTTAGGTAATGTTGGTACATGTTTCATTCTAAATGTTTGTTGTTATGTCTTTTCTTTTTCTTATATTTATTAATAAATATAAATAAATTGCTCATTTCTTGCAGCATACACAAGTAAACTTGATACAATGTTTTTTTTATTATTATGTTTCCTTTTATGTAAAACCTTAAAAACTTGAACTCATTATTGCATTAGGGAAATTTATTTACTTCCGACATTTTTGACAATTGAGTGAAACCTGTGTGAAATCCTGCACAAGAATTAAGTGAAAGTAAACTCCAGGAAATATGTTCATGTGTGTCATATGATGCTTTATAACAAAAGACAAATGTGTAGTTTCCAGGTGTTTATTACATATTGAAAAGGCACAGCTTTCAAAACACATCAAGGACAAGGAACGACAGACACGGAAGCTGCTAACGTTAGAGTCACCACCCAGCAACTCATGCGGAACACACGCACTAACCTGGAGGAAAAAGGGCGACAACACAAACAGTTTCATGACAAGTGTGTGAAACACCTGTCAGACAAAGAGCTTAGCCAACTGGAAAAGGACTTCGTAGCCAAAGGACTGAACTTTGCTATAAGGCAGGAGCAGCTACTAGTGGTTGACCTCATCACAGCCACACAGTTAGCCAAGCGTAACAGCTCAAGATGAAGGGATCAGCTGCCCTCGTCGTGCCAAAACATCACTTTCTAACCTCACCATCCAACATAAGAAGGCAGTGACATCTCCAAGAGGAGACCGGAGTATCACCGCCTTGCTAGCGGATATAGGGAGATGCAGACAGATTTCCTGCCCAGTATTCTACATAACTTGTGCTGATTTTAATTCAGAATTGCTTTCATCAGTTTGTTGACAGATGATGTATTTGTATTTGCTATAGTTGTCATACATACAGATTTATACAGTACATGTTGCTGAAGGGGACCTCAGTTTCTCTCATGTTGAAAAGGATCTGTCTCTGTTTCCCCTTTGCAGTGCCAGCTAGGTGTGCTGCCTCTGGGCACAGGTAACGACCTGGCTCGTGTTCTGGGCTGGGGAGGCCTCTGTGACGATGACGCTCAGCTGTTGCAGATCCTGGAGAAGCTGGAGAGAGCCACCACCAAAATGCTGGACAGGTAAAACCAATGTTAAAATAAAGGGAACAATGTGGTCAGAACTGTTTATTGAAGGGGTTCAGCATCCCAGCGTCCACGTTTGCTTTGTTCCTCGGTTTTCTTTGAATAAGTGTTCCAAGCAAAGTCAATTTTAGGTGGACTGAGGACTGGGCTGTTTTTAGCTACTGTATAAATATGACCACAGGGCTTACTTCAAAGTTGGTGGAGGAAAAGCCATTATTTCTCAAGGGCAGCAGAAAGTAGTCAAAGGGATAGAGATAATTAGATGGGAATACTTCAGGCTGTTTATTTCTGTTTATACTTCTGGGAAAAATGCATAAACACATCAAACAGTCCAGTGGGTATGGTTGATGGTTTCCCAAAGATACTGTTAAGTCCTGTGTCTTGTGAATGTACAGCACTGTAAGATGATGATGCGTTTCACAGAGAATTGCAAGCAACTGTCAAATAATCACTATACTGCAATGTTTTGTCTTTTAAGGAGAAATTATAATGTCTTAGAATTAGAAGTTATTATTTTTACATCAAATAGGTTTTGTTTTTTGGCTGCTATTATTTGTTTGAAGTAATGTCATACAGAATTTTAGATTCAGAATTTTCCTATTTCAGATCCCTTTTTTACATCACACTTGTGCATTTTGTAATGTGGGACCGTACAGTACATTGGTTTTAAAATAACAGAGAGAAGGTGGAAGGCTGCTTGACTGTGAAATCTATATAGACTTAGTCATGGCAAAGCCTTTTAAGACTTCTCAGTTTTCATGTAGAACACAATGCAGAATTTATAGTCTAAAAATAAAAGTTAAAACTATCGTGTCATAGTCAGGACTCCGCTGTTGAGAGGTGAATAAAGAAAGAGGAGGTTTCACTGTAGTCAAGTGAAAGTCTAATGCATACTGCAAAGTGGAACTGAAATTATATGCTTTTTTTTTTACATTTTTACATGTGTGATATGTAGTCAATCACCATGTGATCACCATCTTCCTCATTCCAGTTCTGTATTTATATGGATGTAAGATGATAAAGGGACACTATGCATTTTGGGTGCAAGCCAAAGAAACACTTGACACTTGACTTGTTTATTATCAACATTGCAAATATTT
The DNA here is from genome assembly GCA_900302695.1 of Helostoma temminkii. Classification (NCBI taxonomy): domain Eukaryota; kingdom Metazoa; phylum Chordata; class Actinopteri; order Anabantiformes; family Helostomatidae; genus Helostoma; species Helostoma temminkii. The sequence continues at coordinate 49,394 of OMLM01001284.1, forward strand.
CATGGAGCTTATACAAGCTAAAGTTACAAGCTATAGTTTTTAGAGTTTTTCTTTTTATCAACATCGCAATGACAGTAATGGTCTCAATTAGCTGTTTCCTATCTTGATCCGATTAGCTGATGATTGAGTTTACGTCCTGGTGCTTGACTGGCATTTTTAGCTGGTTGTGTGTGTTTTCAGATGGAGCGTGATGACATACGAGGTGCCCAGCACCAATAAACACACGCCGATAGTGAAGGAAGACGACAGCCCCGATTCTCCTCCGCAGGTAAATTAGTCTGCAGAACATTCAGAAAGCTGTCTGCGTTTTGACAGATGGTATCCATAATTTAGCTCCTAGAAAGCTGGTTTCTTGCAAACTCCAAGAAATTATTTTGGAAAACATCCACTCTGAATCAATTGAGCTGGACTGCTGGAAGCCAGAGCAATCAGACCTTCTGTATTTTGAATTGAAGCTGAGCCCTACCCCTCGACGATCAACTACAACTACATGCTAGCTGAATGCTTTAACATTAAGGTCACTATGATGCTTCATCTGGATAAAAATGTATACTCCATTTCATTCAGAATCATATTTGGTTTTTAACTGTAGTTGCATTTTTAGCAGACACAATTGAAAGTGGTATATTTATGGTCTCATTAGAGATCATGAATATTTAGTTGATGGCACAGTTTGTTTGTCCAAAAAAAGGCATCATCTGTCCACTTTCCACCTCAACCAGTCAAGGCAGATGGCCGCCCACCCTGAACCTGAGGTGGTCTCCATTAAGAGTTTTTCCTCTCGTCTGTTGCCTACTGCTTGTTCAGGGGGAAATGTTGGGTTTCTGTCTATATAAGGTGTTGACCTTAATATGTTAAGTGCCATGATATTTTTCTCATTTGATTTGACGCTATATAAATTAAATTAAATTGAGCTGAAATTGAATCTTGCTTCTACGGTAGATGTGAGGTTTCTCTAACGCTCAAGATATTGTTATATTGGTAAAGTCTCTCTTTCTGTGTTTCAGGTCCACATCACTCAGTATGCAGACTCTGTGGCCTCCCACCTAGCCAAGATCCTGGACTCGGACAAACACAGCGACGTCATTTCCTCCGCTAAGTACGTGCCATGAATGCCTTTAAAAACAGTAATAGTAGAAATGAGAGCACAGGGAGTAAGGAAGGAGAAAAAGGTGAAGGATGAGAGTAAAGATGGGAGGATTAAGCTGGGAGGGAAACAGCAAATAGACTAGAGAGGTGATGAAAGAGGCACATGAAGAGGAGCAAGTGAGTCTCTGGTCAGTGAGTATTGATCTTTTTTTTTTTTTTTTTTTTTTTGTCCCTAAGGAAACGCACAGGGGACAATAAGTGCCATCTGCCTGTAAGTGAAAGAGACAGATGAATCAGTATCTAGTCATCCTCAGTACATTAGCAGCCTTCCTTTGGGAAAAGTCTAGCTGCAATTACAGAGCACTTTCCACCACCACTTTGTTTGTGGAGTCCAGAGCTATGTATATTTATTGTATATTTATTCACCTCAGGGACTCAGGCACACTCTCAAAGTGGTAGTTTTACTGAAACATGACATGTTGTTTGTTATCTTTGCTGTGGAGTTTTATAGTGACACTGTGGAATTTTATGATCCAGGAAAAAGAGAAGATACATGAATTGACATTTGTTCAAGTTTGAAATACACTTTTTAAGTGTTGTGATGTTAATCCTTCTTTTGTTATGGAAAAACAGCATGTGGCTGCAGGGGGAGTTTATTAATGATATGTGATTTAAACAGTGCCATTTTGTAAGCAAAGACACTAAAGGGACATTATGTAATGTAAGGCAGGTGTAAACCCTTGATTTCCTTTGGCTATTATCAGTAGCCTGTTATTAACATGGTGGTCAAATTTGTCAGGAGCGACAAGTAAGTAAACAAGATAAAAAAAACACAGCTCCAACAAAAGGTCTCATTCAGAGGTGATGGTTTCATATCGTCCATGGATGTTTTCATTTGAAGACAAGAGACCTGGTTATTGCTTTGTGTTTTGATTACTTCCCTTTGAAAGGGAGCATTCCCACCTGGAAGGTGAGTTTACACACCAGGAATCTATTGTCCTTAGTAAGAGATGTGCACGAGAGGCAAATGTAGTTAAGCTGCATTTATAATATTTTGCAATCAGTGCTTTATGAATAATTTTCTAATTAACAGTTAGTATGTCACAGTTTTAGATGGTATTAAGAATAGTGATCTTTTTATGATGCAGGTGTGCAGTAGCTTGTAGTCCAATGAAAATCACATTATCAGAGAAATCACTTAGTTTGAGCTCAAAAGAAAGTGTCTTAACATTGTACACTCTTATTTTTCCTAACATACTCTGCCAGCTACATCTATTAAGTAATAACATATGATTAAGTTCCACTTTTGACATTTGAACATTTGCAAACACACCGACGGAGCACACTACCAGCTTTACCTTCTGCCCCTCAAAAACTAGTGAAATTTCCAGATATCTCATTTAGAAATGAAACCTTTCGGAGCACAAGAGGACACAACTTTAATAAATGAGCAAAGTGGTTTTGTGCAGCAGGTGAGCAATATTCATTTTGGAAGACCCAATATTTGCTAAATGCACAAGGCTGTGTGAGTTTGGAGAAACCTCCCTGCTGAGTCATACAGCTGTGAGTAAATAATGACTGTGTGGAGGCGACGTAGGTGACAGGCAGGTAGGCGGCGATGAAACAAGAGCGCGCGTGCGTGTTTGTAATCTCCAAGAACACAGACTGCACTGTGAATCATCAATTCTGTGCTGTGTTAACTCTATAATTAGTTTTACTTTCAGCATTAATCAGGTTAACCTTGACCCCCATCCCCTTTTTCACTCTCCTCTCTTTTCTGTCTCTTTGTTCACCCTGTCAGGTTTCTGTGTGGGACGGTGAATGATTTTGTTGCAGAGGTGGGGAAGGCGTATGAGAGAGCCACAGAGAACAAGGAGGAGGCAGATGCCATGGCAAAGAAGGTACATGGTGATTGTGTGTATTATCTAAAGGCTTGTATAACAGTAAAGAGTAGGCAAGTGTAGGTGTGTGTGTGTGTGGATAATAGAATATTTGATTTCTCATAAGAAGAAAAACATAGAGGGTAGAACCATGAACACGGTGGGTTAAAATATCTCCTGCAAAACACTTTTATATCTTCAATATCTTGGTTGTTTTTTGTTCAGGACTATCATTTATTATCCTATTTACACCTGTATTATCATGTGGTCTGCACATAGTGACCAGATGTGGCCCACATTCTGCACGCATTATACCCAGATACAGATCATGTACAACATGATAGAAATGTACATGTAATTTGCCCTTAATTTGCGTATCAGTGGTATTATACATGTTGATGAATAGTTTGTGTGAGCATTGGCAGTATTTTGCCTGCATGTCCACAGGTTTTGGATAGAAAAAAGTTTGTTTTAGAAATAAGAGACATACTGACACGAAAATGTGAACCAAAACATTGAAGTGAAAGCAAAATATAAAAAGAATATATTTAGAGATGTTGCCAACAGGATAAATAGGTCAAAAAAGCCACCCAAAATGAGTTACTGCTCCTTTAACTGTTGATAAAAGGAGTTGACATTATCACTGTTAGATGTTTCTATACATCTCTGTTAATCAGCATCATCAAACTTCCTGCTCCTGCTGAGGCACATGTTATAAGGAACTTTTGGTCAACATAGCATTAAAGTTAAACTACCATTTATGTCAGGTTTAATTTGGGGGGAAATATCTCTAAGGTGATGGACACGACATCTAAATTATTTCTATCTGATGAACTTTTAATTTCACTCCATGCAAATATCATAAACATACTGTATTTATACTTTAAGCTTCAATGAGGAATTTGAACTGATTGACATATAATATATTTGATCAGAAGGTAGAGAGGCCATCCACCAGTCATGGTGTTGGTGGTTTAATATGTCCTCGGGCAGGACACTGCAGCTGCCATGCCTCTGCCATCAGCATGATTGTGTGTGTAAATGGGTAAATGAGAAGCAGCGTAAACACAGTTAAATATCAATAATCAGTGTATTGTTAGTGCATAGCCAGCAAGTAAAACACCTAAGTTTGGAAGCTGCAAAGGAAATGCAATTAAAAAATATCCCAAAAAGAATCTTTTCACCCAGCAGAGGCAGCTGAAGTCTCATCCGTCACTCTTTTAAATAATGTGATGCTTCAGTGATGCCTGGCAGAAAATTTGCTGTTTGCTTCTGCAGATAAAGGATAAACTCTATGTGCTGAGTAATAGTAGATATTGACTTCATGCTATTTTCTGGGTGTTACTGCTGTGACACAGATGAGAATTTAAGTTCTACCCTGCATTGATGTGTACTGTATCTCGCTATTTACACTCGTCTCGTATGGTTTTAAAGCGATGAAGGGATCAATAGAAACAATAACAACGTCTGTTTCTCATTCTTCTCCCAGTGTGCATTGCTGAATGAAAAGCTCGATTCCCTCGTCAAGGCCTTAAGTGAGGAGGCAGAAGCTCAGGTAAATCCAACTATGATTAGTTTGTAACGGTCATAGCACTCAGTAAAGATATATACCCTGATTAAAACCACAAATCAAATGAAAATCATAGAGAGCACCTGAGTGTTTTGTTAAAAAGAAGACTCTCTGGAAAGTGACAGAAGCTCACTTAATGGATACATTATATGTCCTTAAAGGTGTATCTTGTTTAATTTAAAATAGTGTGCCTGAATATGTACCGATGAATGGAAATGTATCTACGGTGGTGGACTTTCTCGCAGGAGCTGAAAAATAACACAGCATATAGCTTCTTGAGTCTCTACTCCTTTGGAGTATTTTAATCACAAATTGATGTATGTGGTTTGAAAGAATTGGCAAAGCCCTTAAAATGTAAGTGAAATGATTTCACGTTCCTGTTTAATAAAAGGAGAAAGGCACATTTTACCCTTGAATCACACATCTGTGTATATTTAATGTTTCATAAATAAAAGATGGATATCCTAATTCTCCAGCAAATCTGTGTGTAAATGAATATAAGCTACTGCGGTCCGCATAGCAGGAAGAATAAAAAATATGACTTGGGAGACATTTTTTGGTTAAGTGCTGCTTAGTTATACTGTGGTGATCTTGCATGCTTCCCACTGCACTAAGTTGCACAAATTGTGTTTTTCTATCACGACCAGGTGGTGCCAGCAGGTTCTGTGCCCAGCCAGGAAAGCAGTGGATCAAGCCCTGGGGAAAGTGGTGGTGAGTCAGGTTCTGAAGGCAAAACCTACCGGTCTAAGGAGCAGCTGATGCTCAGGGCCAACAGCCTGAAGAAAGCTCTTAGACAAATCATCGAACAAGCAGAGAAAGGTATTCAGAGTCCGCCTCATTTTCCATACGTGTTTTTTATTTTAAACATTATTTTAGAAGAACACCACTGTGACCAGAACTGTACATTTACAAATGTCACACCACATTTGCCTAAGGAGATCGTGGTAGGGAGGTGTTGCTAATTGCACTGACAAATGCTGTTCTGTCGCACCACCAAAACCACCAGCATATATCACTACTGCAAACAGATGCCATACATGACAGTGTTTATATACACAGCACACTGAGATGCTAGGATCAGCAGCGTCATCCCAGTACAGTCTGTTCCAACCTGGACAGAGTTGGTTTGCAATGGCATTTATAAATTCTGACTGTTCTGTTCATGTTGTAAGCAAAGCATCAGCACTGACTTGTTTTGTAAACACTCGCATTCTCCGTTACGTTTACCGATCCTTCACTGTCGTTTCAGTGGTGGACGAGCAGAACCGACACACGCAGGTCCAGAGGATGCCGTCATCTTCCTCCATCAAAAGGGAAAACAGCGAGGACCTGAAGGATGGTGAGGATGGTGAATAAATTGCCGCTCTAGTTTGTACCCATTTTGCAAAGCATAATTTAGGTTGATAGCCAAAGAACTGTTGACAACACTTTATAATGCAACGCTCCATTTGTCTATATCAACCACATTAACCACCATGAGACAGATTTCCACTTTAAATACGTTTGTTTTACCCTTCTTTCAGGTCTAGGAGGTTTAAGCCCGACCTCACCAATTCTCTTGGAGAAACAAGAGAGCCTCAACACCATCACCTTCAATGAGGAGTCTGTGTGAGTCTGCATATCTTCTAGTTGGTTTAATATATGTTTTTGTGCATTGGTGTCCTTCACACACTAGCCACAGCTACAACCACAGTTTAATTATCGTTCCTGTAGTAATGTATTGAACAATCCATGTTCTATATTTCTTCAGACAATGTTCAGAGAAGTGTGTTATGAACAACTACTTTGGCATCGGTCTGGACGCCAAAATTTCCCTGGAGTTCAACAACAAGAGAGATGAGCACCCCAAGAAATGCAGGTACAAACACAAGTCAATTATGCCTTGTTAGCGTGAGCGTCTTATTAAATGATGTGACTCAACAGTTCTTTTTCGTTCTTTCTTCAACTAATTGTGTTGTTGCCGTTGTATTGTTCCAAAGTGAGAGTGTGTTTTATTCTTTTGGCTTTGTGTATGTGTGCAAATATAAAATAAAAGGTCAGTTTTAACATGTGTACAGTTTGTCATGTCTATAATAGTTTATTTCATTTCATCTCAGTTGTAAAGTTCATTTCTGTACATAACATAACAGTCCATAATAGTGAATGTGGTAAAATGTGAAGTGGGTCAGATGTGTACATCAACTGATCGTCTTCATATAAAGAAAGTTATTGTTCACATTACCCTGTACTAATAAACAAAACTGCAAAAGTGGCGCCAAACAACAGGCCGCAGAGTGAATGTGAAAAAACAAGAAGGAAATATACTATTAGTAACTACTTGTGTTTTATAGGTGCATTATACTGATTTAATCACTTAGTAAACACACACAAAGTAAAATGTAAAATAATTAATTCCATTTCAGGGACGATTGCAAATTTGATCAAAAGAAATGTTTCTGGACTTTCCTTCTTCTTCTTTCATCTAGTTATAAAAATATTTTAAGATTTTTCTCACAGACTATGTTACATAACTCACAGATGAAGCACTTACATAGCTTATCTGGGAATTTTACAAGTCACATTATATCATCACTACAGAAAATTAGGAAGTGTGGGATTCTGGGTACACTAAATATTTTGTGGAGGTTGTATACGGCTGCTCTCATCATGTTTGGATTTTGGACACCTGTTTTTACTTCATCTCTGACATTGTGTTTGTTTCACTGAAAAAGCTTAAATCTGGTCTAAATTTGGCAACAACAGCCAAGGCTAATGGGTGTTGTATGCATGACCATAGCATTACAGTACTGGAGAATCCTCTGTTTCTATGTCCAAGTTACAATGAAACTAACAACAACATGGGGTGGGATGAATTAAACCACCTCAGAGTACAGCAACCTTTTTTTTGTAACTCTGTTCTAATGATGAAAACCAAATTACTGACGTGATTATTTAATCTCTTGCAGTAGTCGCACCAAAAACATGATGTGGTATGGGGTCCTGGGTACCAAAGAACTCGTCCAGAAGACTTACAAGAACCTGGAGCAGAGAGTTCAGCTTGAGGTCTCACACACACACACACACACACACACACACACACACACACACACACCTCTTACTATACTTATGAGGACACACAGACATAATGCATTCCTCAGCCACTTACCTTAACCATTACAACTAAATGTCTAACCCTAACCACAACCTAATTCTATCCCTTACCCTAAGATTTACTCTTAACCTTAAAAATGCTCTTTGAACTTGTGAGGACAATTAAAATGTCCTGAATGATAAAGAAAATGTATCATGTTCTGTTTTGGGAAACAAATCGCTATAACTTGTTTTCCTTTAACATTTAAATTTTTTCTTCTGCTTTTAATTTTTGCTTTTGTCTCTCTCTTCAGTGTGATGGTGTCCCCATGTCTCTGCCGAGTCTGCAGGGCCTGGCTGTGCTCAACATCCCCAGCTATGCAGGCGGTATCAACTTCTGGGGAGGCACCAAAGAAGATAATGTAGGTGAAGCTAAAGTAGCACAGTGTGCATCCAGGGCATCAAAAATAATTGAAAAGTTTCAAGTTTATATGAAGCTCCATTAATTTTATTTTTTTATTACTATTTTGTTAGTGTTTACTTTTGTTTTGTGTGTTCAGAACTTTGGGGCGCCATCATTTGATGACAAGAAGTTGGAGGTGGTGGCTGTGTTCGGCAGCATGCAGATGGCCATGTCCAGAGTCATTAATCTGCAGCACCACCGCATCGCGCAGGTGACACACAAATCCCTGCATACATGGACTTTACATAGTTACTATGACATAACTAAAGTCCTTTGAGAACTAAACATATTCACCATACAACAAACAGTAAACTGTTAAATGCAACTCCCAAAACACTGACTCTGGTGCTTTCCATGTCATTTGTGCCATCTCAGTGTCGACAGGTGAAGATCACCATCCTGGGGGAGGAGGGGGTTCCTGTGCAGGTGGACGGAGAAGCCTGGATTCAGCCACCTGGCATTGTCAAGATCGTCCACAAGAACCGGGCACAGATGCTCACCAGAGACAGGGTAAATTCAGAGACAGGGTCTAATTCAAATGAGATGTGTGCTGTGTAGGTTTGCTGGAAATATCACATTTGGCACACAATGTTTACTACACAGAAAGCATGTGTAACATCATGTTACATCCATATATTCTATACTTGTCTATTAAATGTGATTAACAACATATTGGATTAAAATACTTTCACAAATATTGCAGGCAAATACCCGCTCAGCTCTGCAGCTTTAGTTCCCTGCCCATGTTGTTGACTCTTTCTGTTATGGGATTTTTTTAAGTACATTCATTCCCACTGTGTTTGTTCACTCTTCACGCTTCTCAAACCTTTAAGAGCTCTCTTGAGCTGAGCACAATTGGGCAGTTTGTTTCCATGGTTTTCCTTCTTAAGTACTGCAGAGAGGGAAGACTGTTTGCTCACTAGTTTCATCCTCCTTAAAAAAATGTTTTTCAATCAAATGGTGACAGTAGTGTTTCAGGTGAGCGTTGTGACTGCTGGATGATTGCTGAAGAAACAACTACTATGATGTTGTTCAGTTAAATTTATGTGATAAGACATCCTTTTCCTTCTTTTTGCCCTCCATTGACTTACCGGGGAAAAAAAGCATTATTTCAGGCACCTGTGTTTCCACAAACTGTGTGTGTCTACAGAAATATGCTATAGTTAACACAGTGTGTACTTGAATTTGATTATTTTCTTCAATTACTCTTTTATGTAGATTCATGATGTATAAGTCATATAAGTGATGTAAAGTTTTCCCACATAACCAGGTAAATGAGTCTAAAACATTTCCATCTCTGCATGACTAGGCGTTCGAGAGCACACTGAAATCATGGGAGGACAAGAGGAAGATTGACAACTACCGTGACACCAGGCCTCGCCTTAACTCCCAGCAGTCCATGGAGTACCTGACTGAGGAGGAGTGTGCTCAGGTTCAGCAGCTGGGCATCGTGGCTGACACGCTCATCAACAAGTAAGGAGCACTTTACGGTTTCGGTGGCGCTGACGAGAAAAAGTATAGTGTTGCTTAAAGACATTTTGACTGAAAAAAAGAATCCTCAATTAGTGACGTTTTAAATAGAAGACAAGCTGTATTACTTTTCTACATTTCTGAGGTATTGATTATGGGCTGGAAGGATTTTATGTGGGTCTGTACAGGAAGTGCTGAGTTTTGTTTACATTAGTTTAACAACAACGCAAAGAGTATTACAGCAGAAGGGAGAGGAAGAAATTAATGAGGAAGAATGGTATTTTATTAAAAACATAATCTCAATGCAGTGACTCCTGTAAGTATGACATTGTTCTGTTGTTGTTGGATATTGCATTGAAAATTACATTATCCTAAAGTAATCCATTTCTTGGAAATTAAAATTAAATCAGATGTTTAACAAAACGTAATGAACAGTACAGGAGTTAGACAAACAGGAGTTAGTGTACAGTTGGCATTTTTGCAAACGAAAAAAAACAAACTTTATTCAAAAACAAAACACCTACCATTAGTAGTAGTAATATTAGTAGACGTAGTAGTAGTAGTAGTACAAAATATTTTGGAAGTCCTTCATCCCAATGCAATTATCTTATCTGATATTATATCATAAATTTATTTAATGGTCATATAGAGGAAAACAAACAGGAGTGGAGTAATTCTCCACCCTCTGACATTTCTGAAAAAGTGTATATCATAAAGTTTTGATTAGACAAATCTGATGACTTTGACGCTCCTTGAAGTGTCTCTGGGTCCTGGCAGAGGCGTTTGCTTGATGGACAGATGGATTAAAACATACAATGGTGGGCATAGTTTTTGTCTAAAGTGGCGTAGGCTTTCCTGAAGTTTTATCATTAGGGGGAGGAAGTTTTGAATCTAAACATCTGCAAAGTAAACCAGATGGTGGCAAAATGGAAAGGAACCAAGCTTTTGTCCCCTTAACGTGCTGAGACAACTCATTGGAATAATCACCATAATTATGCCTTTTCAGCTTGCTGAAATAATAATTACAGCTCATTCAAGTCCATGATTTCCTCCCTCATCCACCCAGGATTCGTGAGGCAGCCAAGACTCACAAGCAGGTGGAGCAGGAGTTGGCTCATGCCGTCAATGCCACCGCCCTGGTTCTAACGGAGGCCAAATTGTCCAGCCCTGAGGTAAGACACTGAGCAGGAGGAGAGGAGGAATGAGAGACCTATGTACAGACACATGGCAGATTGACAGAGTAGAGAAGAATATATGCAGATTTTCGTCAATACAGGACATCAGTGACTTCAGCTCAAGGATACAGCAGGCCAGCGTATTCAGACAGCCACCCAGAGTATTCAAAATGGAATAAAAAAACTCACTGGCCACTTCACTAGGCACATCTTAACAGTCTAATGCAAGTCGAGCTCTGCCATGACTACATTTACAAAGGTTTTGAGATATAATTATGATATAATAGTGGGTGCTGGTGTTGTACTGGTGGTTCTAATGTTTTGGTCGCCTCATTCACTTTGAAAGGGTGGCTAAAACCACCCTAACAGAACCACCTCCTAATAAATTGTGAAGTATGCAAATGCCAGAATTACTAGTTACATACAAGTGAAAATATGAAATACAATTTTAATTAAAATTATAAATTTCAATGTTTGGGGTTATTGTTAATTTGTCTGTATTTAATTATATGATCATTCATTTTACGTCTTGTTTTTTGTTTTAACATAAAAAAACTGTAACACTTGTGATCTCCATAAAATATTTCAAGATCCAAGATTCAAGATTAAAAACACTTTATTTCTTTATTTTACTTTATTTCACTTTATATCCATGATCCACAGTCCCCTCAGTTACCTGGCTACTGGATTTGTAGCCAGTGATGGTCCTCATGCCCCTTCACTTTGGGCATTTGTTTTGTTTAGGCTTTGTTCCAGTTTCCTCCTGTAAGCCTCCCTCCCCTCCCTGATCCTGACAGACAGCAGTCTCCGGACCCTCCTAGCTGCTTCCCTGTCACCGGACCTGAATGCCGCCTTCTTGTCATTCAGGATGGCCTTAATGTCCTTGGTGACCCAGGACTTGTTGTTGGGAAAGCAGCAGATAGTTTTCGTGGGCAAGTGGATGTCCACACAGAAATGAATTGGGGGCTCACAGAGAGTCTTCTGTAGTTTCAAAGCATCCCTGCAGGGCAACATTGGCCCCCTCTGTACACCTCTTTACGGTTTTAACGGTGGCAGGCTGCCTCTGAACCAAAGGTGTGTACTGTCAGAGGAGATGTACAAGCTTGTGATCTGACCTGCCCAGAGGGGGGAGGCCAGTGGAGCTGTAGGCCTCTTTAACATTAACAAGTCCAGTGTCCTCTCCCTCCTGTTGGGACAGTCCACAAACTGGTTAAATGTAGGAATTGTCTTAGTGAGGGTGGCGTGATTAAAGTCTCCAGAGATCATAAAGAAGGCGTCAGGGTGTCTGGTCTGCAGACTGGCAGTGACCGTCTGTATGACGTCACAAGCAGCAACAGCTTTATCACACGGAGGAATGTAGACAGCGATTAATATGGTGTGTGAGAACTCCCTGGGCAAATAATATGGAAGGAGCCCCACAGCTAGCAGTTCAGTGTCAGGCTACAAACACGCTCTTTCACAGTGACATGACCAGGATGACACCACCTGTTGTCACACCTGTTGACCTCACATTGCCCATAATCAGAGCGGAGAGATGGGGCTTGAATCTCCTCACCTTCTCTCTTCGTATCGCTCTTCTCCGTTCTTTATTTCCACCTCGCTGTTTTCTGCCTCCCCTTCATCCCTTCGTTGTCCTCCTTCCGATCTCATCGGGAATGTCTAAAGTTAGCTCCTTTACGCCAGTGGTCCTCAGTGCGATCAGCACATGGTGATGGAGCAGCTACTGCGCACCATTAGGAGGAATGAGAGTATGATTCCAAAAGAAAAATATAGGTAAAAACTGTTCTGAACAACATGATCAGAGACGGTATTACTTAATTTCCGAAACTTGTCACTTATCTACACGGGAAAAAAGGAAAAAAAGAATATAAATCAAGGAAAAGACATTACAAGGCAGAGAGCAACTGCAACAGGCTGCTAAACGGCTCGCGCCTGCGCATCATAGATTTAATCATTTATTCATTAATTCAGATTCTTCTTTTAACTGCCAATCTTAAAATCTGCAATTATGTTTTACACACATGCTACAGTACATTTTGGAGTCAGTTGTCATGTACAGTGGTTTATCAGAGTGAGGTGTTGGCTGTTTACTGTTATAAACAACTGTTGAAGCCCAAAGATTAAACATACTCACACACATTAAGTATACTCACATTTTATTATTGCACATCATCGGCCTTGATAATGAAACATTATTTATTTTTATTTTCAGTGTCTGAGCCGTAGTACGGCAGTAGAAATCGTCAACAGCAGTAAAGTTCTTCAGGCTGAGACCAGGACCCTGCTCGATGGAAAAATACTGGTACAAGTCTATGATTTCATTTTAGCTTTATTCACCTTATAATGGAGTAGACCTTTTTTCACACAACATGGCATGTCAGCAGTGGAAACAATACTGGTGACATAATTATTAGTTCATTAATAAAATATGTTCAATTCAATTTAAATAAATCCCCTTTGTGTTATTTTCTGGAGGGATGTTTTTCAGACTTTAATAATTTAGATCACCTTTTTCTGATTAGATTTAACACTGGGTGATAAACAAGTAGTGATTTTGTTTCCCTGAATTTACTTGCAGGAAAATAAATAAGATTAAGTGAAAGTGCGATGATAAATAAATCAGCAAACAGAATGTAATGACATGATGTGCAAATTACTTGCTGTTCACAGATTCACAGGCTGACAGATGTTTACTGTTTACAAACCAGTGAATTAGCTCTATATACACATTCTTTAAATGGCAGAAAAGCAAAGCAGTGCTATTTTTCTGTCCATATGATAAAATATAAGATTACTGCCACAAATTCTAATTTAGAAATGCACAGCATTTGACACAGTATTAAACCAAAACTATTTCTCCCCCTACTAAGTCTGAGTCTTCAGCGGAAGAGGAGCTTCGGTCAACTCTGAACAACCTCAGCGCTGAACTCCACAAGCTGGATGACATCCACTGGATCAGTCCGCTCATGCAGTGCTCCGAGGAGGTGGGGAGAAAAACTGTATGTATCTGTTTGCGCGTGTGTCTGAGAAAGAATAGGAATTCATTGTATTGTCACAGTTTGTTGTTAGACAGACTGCCTGGAGGCTGCTGGGGCCTTTACTGACATACAATCTGAAAATCTAGACTCACTCTTGGTCTGTTTCCATATGTCCAACGAACTCTGCTTCTCCTGTTAGGACTCGGTGAGGAGCAGCAGTAAGAGCAGCAGCAGTATGAAGCTGAAGATCATAACCAAGGGGAAGAAGGAGAGAGAGAAGCTCCACAAGCAGAAGTCCAACAGTTCTCTCTCAGGTAAAACATCAGCACAGTGCCCTCTCAGGCTGATAACATCTGCTTTGCGCTCCCACTTCACAGCGCACTTAACACCGAGGTCGCTTTTTCATGTTATTGTTCAGAATAAGGATGAACAGGTCCAAACATTTGTTGATGCATAGACGGCGGCCGCTCATTTTCTCTTTGCTCTTATCAGTCATGCCTCAAGGCCACAATACAACAAACTATTTTAGTTTTCAGAAAGACTTTGACACAAGACACAGCCCTCTGCATTCATTTTAAAGTGCAAGTGTAAGGGAGTCTCTGACTTTCTGGCATGTTGATAACAATTATTCATTTATATTTTTTTGTCAGCAAAGAAAATAAGTGTACAATTTGTCATTTAGCTTTTTTTCCTGTCTCTCCTGCAGGAACTTGGGATATCAAAGGTGGGGCCAGTGAGGCAGATTCCTCAGGCAATTGAAGTCCTGCATGAGGTGCTTTGTTGTCGCCCCTTTCACTCTGAAAACCAGGAGTGACAAGTACCCTTCCTGTTCTCTCCTCTAATTGCAAAGCCCAGTGGCTCGACACTGGTGTGAGGAAGAAAAGGAAAACCCAGTTTGACCAACTTTTTTGCCATCCCCTCCCAGTTTTACTACTTCGTCCTCCTTTTTGCAAACAGGGAGGATTTTATTCTCTTTCTGTTGAAGTTTTTTTGAAGTGCCCTGGCTTTGCGCTGCATTGCTCCATCACTGGCAGTCTGCTTTTGGTTCTGTTTACCTGCTTGAGCTAAGGAGTGGACACGGACAGTAGTAACTGCGCCAGTGGAGGTGGAGGTGCAGTACATATTTTTAGACAAAAGAAATGTGTTTACGTGGTGCTCTCCATGCATGTTGTGCACAGCCATCTTATTTTCTGTCTTAATCGTAAATTATTATAATCTTTTAATTATTCACCATCTATTTTTAATATTTTTATTTCTAAAATGATGACTAGTCTTTAGATTTTTCTTGAGACCTTTGAAGAATATTTATTTCTTTTGCTACTGCCATAAGAACTCCTACGGCAACAAATCAACAAAATGAACAAACTGAAACATCTCAACCTGAACTGGAGAATATTTTAAATGTCGCAAAAAATATACTGTGGAATGTACTTGTGTGGACTTGTATTAACCTGTGAATAATAATAATAATAATGTTGAATCATATATGATTTCACAAAGGTTCTAAAGTGGTCCCTAATAGGCTGTTGTGTGACTTGTGTGGTCCGAGGCTATGCATCCACCCTGCAGAAATAATGCTCTTCATGATGAGTCATTCCATTTGGATTTCAGCCTTGTGAAAAGATCCGACTGTGGGATTTTAAAATAAGGTACATCATTACACGTTGGTTATTATGAAGGACTAAAATTGACTTATGTGGGAGTCAAACCTCATCCCACTGTGCATATTTTCACTTGTTTTTTTAAGAACCATTTTAATGTACAGTACCAGATGATGTGAATCAATAAGTCTGATATTTTTGGCAGTGTGTGGTGAGGGTGTTTACACAAGGAGGAAACAAAAAGGACGAACATTACAGCTACTCAGTATATTACTCCAACTTTGCCATATTAATGATTGTACATGTAATATAAAAATAAGAGTCAGTGGATATTTGATTTTGCCTTGTCTGTGGTTAAAAGCTATTATATTATTATCATTATTATTATTATTATCATTATTATTACAAATTTATATATTTTTTGTACATCGTATTTTCCCAATGGTAGTCTGTGAAGCTGTCCTGGCTTTGCTGCATCCCTCTATAACAAACTCGTTGGCCACTGTGCATATAATTGAAGCCAATCAATGCTGTTCTGTGTGTTCCTGCATGCATACCTGGCCTTCCTCCGCCTCACAGTGGGAGCTGAAGTTGCCTTATAATAGTGACTTTTGATTTATTCTAGCCAGCGGCACTTCTGTTTGTTGCTCCAGGTTGTTTAGATTTAACTGCAATACAACACTTAAGAAATACATAATTTAGCAAAAAAAAAACATATCCAAATGTCAGATACTACTGTGTTGATGGCACCTCATCAGAGACCAAATATTTGGCCAACAGTGGCTGTTCTCAAGCAGGTTATAACGAGTAGAAAGATTTGATGTACGTGATTATTTGATTTATCTATAAAATGTTTGTGGAGATACCTTGAACAAAAGTGCCACTGTTTGGAAATGACTAAAATATCATGTTTACAAATTATAGAGGCAACTTCTACCCAGGTTTTACAGTAATGGTCCTTGAATCAATACACCAGATTTGTGACATTTGCTTTATTGCTTTGTACTGCAACGTTTATAAGAAGTTAAACACCCACGTCATCTCTGTGTGCTCAGTGAAAAGACCGGCAGCTCTGCTACTCCTAGCTTAGCACAAAAACTGGGGATATAATCGTCAAAAGTAAACTTTCGTCCTGCAATATGTATGTAAGTAGTCATGAAATGTGGAAACCCCTCGGCAGCTAAGGTATATTTTATTTTACAACAGGTGTTGAATATAAATACATAGTAAGTATGACAGTTTCTTAGCTCCAGGAGGTTAGCTGCTGACTCCTGCTTCCATATGCTAGGCTAAACATCATAAAGGTATTTTTTAGGTGATTTTTACATAGTTATTCTTTTCTGACGCTCTATAATGCAGCAAAGACATGAACATCTTAAAAATGTCACAGTATTGTTTTAAAAGTTGCAGTGGCTCAATAGTGAAGATTAGGCCTAGTGAAACACTAGCTAGTTCGAGTTGGCTACAACATGCTTCGGAGCTACCACTAAAGTATTTATTTTCATGATACATAATTTACCTAAGATTGATTTGTCATGGAGCAAGTGGAAAAAAACATTCAGAAATATAGTTTGACTCAGTTCTGATAAAGATGAACAATGTTGCTGTTTCCAAGCTATATTGTAACCTGAACATTCACGAACAAAGCTTAAACCTTCAAGGCTCCTTTGCACGTGTCTCATTCATGTAAATGTTTGATTTTTAAGTTATTTACATGTTCATCAAACTAACCCAAGCTTACCGTTGGTTGGGTGGAGTTATTGTGAGGCGTTGTAGGTTTTACCTGCTGCGGTAGGATCAGTTTACTGTTTCCATAGTGTGCCAGCTATACGCTCTACACCTTAGAGGCTTTAGTGATGCCAAGCTTGTACCGAGTTCAGCTGGTTGAGACACACAAGGCGTGTGTGAGAGAATATGAATGCTATTTGTGCTTATGATGCAAAAGTTGTACATTTCAAAGTTTACTGTATCTTGCCTTGCACTTTACAAAGAAGCAAACTTAATGGGGAAAAAGTCATTTGTGTGTATGTGTGTGTGTGTGTGTGTGTGTGTGTGTGTGTGTGTTTAAACTTGAGTGTTTTTTTGTTTTATTTTTCTTGATTTGATGACAAAATCTTTTATTTATGAGAAATGTGTATGGACAAAAGTGGGTTGATAAAATGTAATATATCTATCCAAATGTAAAAGAATGATATATATACAGATGTATACATAATTGTTTATTACCTAAGTGGTTGTACAATTACTCCCACCCATTTAACACCGATGTTAACACCGTGTCATTCCACTGCCACAGCAGAGTCACTGAAATGCCTTTCAAACACCTGTATGGAAACCATTTTTCAGACAAAAAAAATTGCAAATATTTAGTGATGTTTTTAATTTTTGAAGGTTTTTTTTGTTGTTGTTGTTGTTCATTTAATTTTTTTTCCAAACAGCTAATATGTCATTGGCACCAAAAATCAAAGGAGTTAAAATTAAGTGGAGAAGAAAAACACAGCTAAGGATTACCAACACTCCGCCATCATTTGTGAACACACCCCTGATCTGAACAGGCTATGTATCGAGACTGTGTGCGCAGTGCCGGAAGCCAGACTAGATGTTGCACGACCTTGTACCTTGCGAGGTGTTTTATCGTGTTATTGTGTGAAGTGTAAAACCAAGACAAAGTCAGCGCAACTTTTGGAGATTAAATGATTTATTGAAGTGTGAAGCTGGTGTGTTAATTGTTCGTATTTACAAAATCCAACCTCTGGGTACATTTAAGTCTGTCTGTGATCTTTGATAACTTTTTGTTGCTTTTGTTCATTCAGCTTTTGTTTACCTTTTAGGTGGAGAGAGATGTAAAATCATATGGAAATCCTGGTTAGGTCACACTTCAGATCAGTATCAGAGAGGTGCCACATTTTTACATTTGTTTTAACAAACAACAATGAAAATGAATGAAACAAGTGTCCCATCAAAGCCTCATTTAATATTCATTCATTTTCAAAACAGTTGCTTCATATGGATCTTTGTTTTTCCCTCTACTGACGATATCGTACTTGCTGTGTCTGGTCAGATTAGCCATTTTTTTCATGGCAATGTTGTGAAAGTTGAAGAAAACTGATTAATCATCTCTCTTTCAGAAACAAAGTTCTTACCACCACCAGTATCAATATGGTTTATACATGTAGATCACAGTGTAAACCTACACATGTGAGTCTATCTTAACCGCTGTATTTCTATGAGAAAAAAGTGTGTGTAGCTGTCTCTTATTTTGTATCACAGGATAGAAGTGTTTGTTTCTGTCTGCTGCTTTAAATTGCTTTAAATCTTTTCAGGCGTCCCACAAGGGTCAATATTAGGGACACGACTGTTTCATGTACACATGCTTCCACTTAGCAGATCATAGAATATCTTATTATTTATATGCTGATAGCACACAGCTGTATGTCTTCCAGTCCTCTGATGATTTAAGTCCCATAAGCAGACTGGTAAACTGTGCAGTTTTAATGATATCAAGACCTGGATGTCTAAAAATATTGTACAGCTCCGTGACAAGACAAATATACTAGTTGTAGGTTCCTGAGCTCAGAAACAGATCAGCTACTACTCTAGAGTACAGTGAGCAGACAAAGAACGCTTTTTTGATGCTGATCTCTGCTTTGAAAAACATATCAATGCCATTAGGAAGCTTTCGACCACTTAAATATAAAGTTGCACTCTTATTCAACCCACCATTGCTAATCTTTGGCTAAATTTACAAACCTTCAGCTGTTCAATGGACACATCAAATAAGAACTATTTAAAAAGCTCAACACTACTAAGTTTAAAATTGTTTGCTCCAAATTCAACACAAAGTGGAGCATCACCGAGCCACCACCATGCTGTATTGTAGACAGGGTGTTCTTCCTTCTTCCAAACATACAGCTGATCCAGAGGCCTGAAAAGTTCCAGTTTTTGTTTTTGTTTTTTTGAACAGAATCTTTTGAACTTCTGTGGCTTTTTAAAATTATTTTCATCATACTGGAGCAGGTTTCTTGGGCTTTTGGATCAGTAGTGATGTACATTTTGGAGTCAGCATGTAGTACACACATTACTGTACAAACTGAAATCTCAGTGCCTGTTGTCAGTTAAAGGTTTTTTTAACGTGCAATCAAACATGACGCTGAACAAAACCCCAGACAGTTCAGGTATTTAGTGTGGTTTTTTTTTATCTCAAACACAACAGGTGCAACTAATCACGCCCTTGATTATTTTGCAACCTGTGTTCCTTAGACAATACCTGATTCACAAATGTGCGATCTAGTGAGGGATTCTGTTCAGGGGGTTGAATCGTTTTGACACTGCAGCAGTCAGTAAAAGTTATGCTTTGTGTTGAATTTGGAGGAATCATTTTTAACATTGTGTTGAGCTATTTCAGTTCTTGCTTGACTTTGTTTACTGCAAAGAGCTGATAACTTTAAAATTTTGCTAAAACATCTCATTTGCAGTAGGGTTAAATAATTCCAAGTAAAACTGTATCCAATGGCTCTGAAGAACTGGTCCATGTGTTTCCAGTAGACTAGATTACTGTAGCGCTGTTTTTGCTGCACTACCATAACGTCTCATGGCTCCAGCTGGTTCAGAGTCCTTACAGGAACATATTACTCCAGTCCCTAAATTTCTTTGATGACTCCCTGAACAACAGAGAATTGGCTTCAAAATCCTGCTGCTGATCTATAAAACACTGATTTGACTTTGATGTTATTGACCTGCTCACTGACTATAGTCCAAACAGACATGTCTCAGGTAGTCATTCTCTCACTGTACCCAGGAAGAGATGCAGGTCTTCAGAAGGCGTCTTTAGTTACTTTGGTCAGGCGCAATCACGTTGTCTATAAATCAAAACCTATACCTTGGGACTCTATTAACCCCTTACGTCAAAAAGTAATAAGGCTTGTGATGATCTGACAAGCACTTCATCTGAAGTCTACTGAAGCATTGGCCATGTTCTCAGTTTTTCCCTGCCTGTAGTAAATCCAGTTAGTGAGTAATGCACAAAGCGGGTGTGTTTGCAGATATTCAATAGGCTTCTAATAAGTAAAACTAAACGTGGAAATAGAATTTCAGCGTGATTCATGTTTTGTTTACAGCAGCAGCCTGCGACACCAGTAGATGCAGACGATTCATTATCCCGTCAAATAAATGGTTTAGTCTATGTGTGTAAAATGCATGGGACAACATAAGTAATGGTAACATTGTTAAATGTAGATTCATTAAGAAAAATTAGACATAGAAACAGACATAAAAAAGGATTTATTTCTTTCACCCAGTAGTGTACGTAGAGTATGTGTGTTCAGGCTTGAAGAGTAAAACATCACTATTATATTTAAAAACAATATAAAGGAAACAATGTTTGTCTGCCAAATTATTAAGTAACCATTTTCTAATTGCTACAAGAGAATCAACTCCTTAAACCATCCTGAAAGTACCGTTTGTACCATTTGCTTTTCTTCATTACAAAATTAAAAATTAAAACTTTTTTTTTTTTTTATCTAAAGCAAATCAGACTTGACCATTACTTAGTTTTTCATCACTCTAGCTCTGGCATGTCTTCGTACCCGTCCAGTTCCTCCTCCTTCCACTGCTCTTCTAGCCTTTTCTTCTCCTCCTCCACTCTCCTCCTCTCCTCCAT
>OMLM01001284.1:81042-95691 GCA_900302695.1 Helostoma temminkii
AAAAAAAAAAAAAAAAAAAAAAAAAAAAAGAGGCTATTTTTTATTTACAAAAAGTTAGTCGGGGAAGATGAAACACTGTTTTATACCAAAAAGCAATTTTGCAATCCAAGATTATTACAGACATCAGAAACAATCATACCTGCTGGTAGACCTGATACGATTCAGTTTCTTTTAAGGTTCTGTGTCAGGATCATCTGATTCTCCATGTACCAATTTATCACCAGATTAGAGAGTGTACGACAGACTGCTTCAGAAAATTAAGATCCTTGATTTCCTTGAAGTCATTTTTGTGCCAATGGGGAATTCTTAAACAAATAGATTTATGAATGACTTGGTCTAAAGGTGGGTTGAAAAGATCTACAGAGAGTAAGATCAGAAGTAGTTCATGTTGGCACCAGTTCAGCAGGGTATGGACACAAAGCAAAAATTAAATGAATTATCCTTCTCCAGGCTGCACACACTGAAAGGTGCCATTTGAACACATTTGAACTTTTTCACTTGAACGACTTTGAGACATATGTGCCCACTGGGGAGCAAACATTAATGCAATTGTAAATCAGGGAACAAATACATTTCACCTGACAGTGCAAATAAAATGGGCAAGATAATTCGAAGCAGGTGAAAAAGTACTTTCAGGAGGAATTGATACGCTCCGATAGAACATCACACGTGGCAGTACTACGCTGAAATGGCTGAAATGTACACCCAATCACAGGACAGGAACTGTCTGTTGCTTTGCTTGAGGTCTGCACTTGGACTTACTGACATATGGGGGGTGAGTTTTTCTACGATTACCAATACCACCCTGCCCCAAGTATGCACATCCCCACAGAAGCGTAATAATTCCTGCCTAACTGTGGGACTGAAGTTAGGTTCAGCTGTCCCACTGATTAGTAAATTACCTTGCTACTTGCCACATTCTTATGCAATAAAAATACCCCTGAACAACAGCTAGTGGTTTGTTGAGCACAAAAACCTCCCAGATGCTGCTGAAATCTACTAGCATTTAGCTAAAGCTCTTCGTCTTTCTCTGAGTCTCATATTTGTCATAAAATACCTGGATCAAGCATCTGATTTGCTGCTAAGGTTCAACAGTCCAATCAGAGAATCAGTTTGTAGGCTGATGACATCATAATGTGAGGCAAAGATAGCCAGTGTTGTTGAGACAGGAAAATACAACGAGGACCTTACCTACTGGATACCGGTGCGATGCTAACAGTGAGAGGAAAGCGTGCGCTCAACGCTAGAGAAAAGTGAACCACAAAGCCTGAGCTGGAGGGCCTTCTAAAGGTTCCTTCTACAGCTTAAATACGGAGACACCAAGACAGATAATAGAGCTATCGATACTAGACACTGGCAGAGGTGAGGACAAGGTGGGAAACTGACTGCAAGAGTCTTCTACAGGATTCAAGGAGGATACTATGAAGAGAGGCTAAGCTAACACAAGACTGCAACAAGAACTGTCTAAGAGCAATATTTATCAAACAGCAACAGTGACGGGTGGGTGCAGACAATCTAGACAGAAACTAGCTATTATCACCATTCTAATTTTTTAATACCTACACATACCAAAGAGTGACAAAGCAGGCTAAAAAAGCAATCTAGATATAGACCAACTAGACAGGGTGGAGACTGAAGCAAGATTCTAGAGATTTCACAGCAGAGTGGACGATGAGTATGATACGACTGGACTATCACTGATGGATGGAGACGCAAGGACTGAGAACAGGGCTGGGACAAAAAAAAGTTTCAAGTTAATTGTTACAGTGGCAGGATAATAACGTTTTGTTACCTGCCAAACGAGCTGGTAGATTAGACAGAGGATCCTAAACTAAAAACCCAAACTACAGCTTCTCTACAAACTTCAAATCTCAACTTTTACACGCCAGAAAAACTATCAACAGCTTTACCACGGCAGGATAGTCACTTCAGTGCAACGTTTTTGCATGTGCATTTTGCAACATTTAATTTTACAAAAAAACTTACGAGTCAAGCTCAGTGGCTCAAATTTGGCTTTAAATCGGACACGATTTGATCATCAGAAACAGCCCTCAATGGAAAAACATACACATAAATGTGTTGGCACACACGTGGACACACACTAAAATGCTCAAATACGTGAAAGTCATGGTGATGGTTTGGCTGAAGAATGGCCATGACATCTTACGCCAGTCAAATTTGATCCGCAAGATTTCCACAGAGTAAGGGTGAAGCCAAACGTTCATTGTTGTTTGGCTCTCTGTGCAGACAGATTCACACTTAACGTCACTCACTTTGATTCAGTGCAATTTAAAGTGAATTCAGCTTGATTCAGTAACATTTACCTCAGTCATTCGGTGCTGCATAATGTGGACCAGTCAGAAGTTTGTACCTAATGAAAAAGCTCTTATTTTGGAAACGTTTGATGTCTGAATCTAGTTGGTAGACTAGAGAAGACAAGATAACAGATACACACAGGTCATCCAGGTGCTGGCAGACAGCTCTGTAGTCTTGTTAGCGTAACAAAATTAAAGATTTGTTCCACAAACATTTTCTGTACTCTCTACCGGCAAAAATGTCAAAGTAAACATGTAAATTCATGGCTGGCTAAAGGGCTGATCACAGAAATTTCTGCAATGAAGTAGTTGGTACAAGTTGTCTACTTTGTTGTGAACTTTGACACACAAGCTGTTCCTGGCGACCACAAATAAGTGCCTTGTCGGTGCTGACGCATGTGTACCACACAAGCATGTTGTCACAGCTAATCCCTGTCTGTCTGTGTGTATCTGTAGAAGAAAACAATGCAGTATGAGTAACAAAGACTTCAGCGTAAAACCCATAACAAAAGCTCAAATACTATTAACAAATGGTTCAACAGAAGCCTCAAAACATTCAGGAGAGGCTACAGAAGAAAACACTGAAAAATACAAAGATATCCAAACTGACTGGAACATTACGGGAAACACACTTGAGATTAGCCTCTGAAGGTCTCATTGGCTGGACAGTTGTGGACTCAGACAGCAAATAAGAGAGAGGATGGAGAGGAGGCTGGGGAGTAAGTATTGCCTGAAACAACTCCTGCGCACACACACACCTCCACAATCACTCTACACAAACACAAGTCCTCTTCAGAGTGCTCCCAAGATGCCGTTGCAGGCAGACAGTAACCCAGAGAGGACAAAGTAGCACCAGTATGAAATAAAGCTAATTCTGCAGCAGATGCTCTCAGAACAGTCAGATGTATATTTTCTGACTGAAAACCAGAGGTAGGATTTTCTCAATCCCCTCTTCTCCTCCATCTTTCTTTACATCTTTCTCTCTCATCCATGTTCCCTCTCCTGAAACGTCACCCCATCGTTAGGATTTAAATCAGACAGTGTAACAGAAAGAAGCTTCACGCACACGCAACAAACAAGGAGTTGTTTCAGACAAAGACTAGTGAGGGTGACATCTTCCCCACCACATCCCTCCATCCTGAGCTAGGTCATCTTCTCTTCCTCTTGCCAGCCTGTTTTTGGTGTTGTTTGGTTGTCTTGTGTGTCAGTCTCAGTCGTTTTCAAATCAAATCGTTTCTCCGTCCATCTGATCGCTCCTCTTGTGTGTTTTCTTCTGCTGTTTGTTTGTCACTTTTGGCACTCTGCTTCCCCCCTGCTGCTTTACATAAACTGCATCTGAATGTGCAGAGAGAGTGAAAACAAACAAAAAAACAAACAGTGAAGTTATTTTTTAACAATGAACTAAACACCACTGTGCTACTATGAATGGATGCCTACAAATGCACAGGATGATAACAGAAGAAAAATCTTAATTTTCACTTTTTTCCCTTGTCCTTTCACATTTAAAAACAATTCAACTTAAGTGGAAAAGTATCTCTTTGGGTGACCTTTTTGCACTTAAGTAACCAGGTTACTCAGGTAAACAATGTTTCTCTGGTAATTTGGGAACGAGTTTACAAGCACTTATGAAACCTGGTTACAGGAAATCTGCTTATACATGCATCTGATGGGTAATCTGATCTCTACCTTGGGATTATTTTGGGGGTCACAGGTTCTAACTGTATAGAGACAGAACAGACTGAGCAGTGAGCCCTGACAGCAGCGTGAGAGAGACATGCCTTTTCACAGAGCAAGCTGTCAGAATTTTAAAAATACATGGCGAAGAGTGACTTATTCAGATGTCTGCTGAGCATTTTGTGTATGACTTCAGCCATAGATGTTCTTTAGGTAAATTTGACTTTACAACCAGGCACCATTGCTCCCATTCTGTTGATTTGCGGTTTATATTACATTTAAGAAATCAGTTTACCTGAGAAAAAAGACTAACACAGTTACTTAAGTGCATGTAAACGCACAGACTGAATTGTACACACATGAGAGGGACCTGCCTGCAAACATCACAGACTGCTAATGATAATATAGTCGACTGCTGAAAGTGGTCAGTTGTTTTACGTCTCTTTAGAATGATTCTGGATCTTATTGCCTTGACCAACAGCTTTCCCCAATACTGAACAGTTTGGCCTAACACTGACCATCTTTGTCTGTAACCAGGTTCTCTTAGTGCAAGTAGACATTTTAAAATGGGATCTGAACTTTAGCTGAGCAGTGACCCTGTTAACTGTTAACCATGACCAACATACGACAGTGGTGTTACGAGAGCG
Organism: Helostoma temminkii; assembly: GCA_900302695.1. Lineage (NCBI taxonomy): Eukaryota > Metazoa > Chordata > Actinopteri > Anabantiformes > Helostomatidae > Helostoma > Helostoma temminkii. Next base: position 85,679 of record OMLM01001284.1, read on the forward strand.
TTTGAAGCAGCACTTAAATCCACGACTGTACTGAAATGAACAAGGGCACCTTTTATCTATGTAATAAACATGACTGAATCAAGTAGTAATTTTATAAACTGTTAAAAAATGTCAAAAAGGCAACTTCACTGACTTTCACCTCGTCTCTTCTGGTTTTATTTTGCGTAGAATGTTTATATGAATGGCATTAATATCTCTTTAGCTCAAACTGGAAAAAAGCCTCAGTTCAGATGATATCATGTGGAGACTACAGCCTGAAGGAGTTTTTCAGCTAGAAGCAGAGAGAGCCCTTTCTCTTTTCACTTGTTTTGTATTTATCTTTATGACCTTTGTGTTTTATCCTGTGTGTCTGGTTAACTGATGCTTTACCATAAAGAAGCAAATTAAGTGAATGATCAACTACTAAAGTATGCATGGTCCTGCGTATCACCTGAGCTCCAGGCATGGGTGCGAAGGGGTTGGTGGGTCTGAAAACAGGCTGGTTGTACATCATTGGCTGAGGAGCCATCACTGGTACTCCACCCATCTGACCCATCTGTGGAGGGACCTAGAGGCAGAGAGAAAAGAAATATAAGTCACAATGAGCTCTAGGAGCTTGTGATGTACATTTAACAGATCAAATGAATATTTAATATAAGTAACTTACATATTATTAAATAATAAAAACACTTCCTAAAGTGTTATTTCATATGTATATAATGTGAGCATATGATCAGTAGGGTTTTAGTGTATCTGTGTGTGCTCACCATTCCATACACAGGCACTTGTGGTGTGGTCATGGGGAAAGCCATGGGGGCTGGAGCCTAGAGAAAAGCCAGAAACCAGGAATCAATACAATGGACTTTCATCACAGATAATACATCCAATGCAAACATTTCATGGTTTTTGTCAGCCCACATTTGCAGCAAACTGCTGATGTTTGCCATTAAAAAAAAAACCCCTCCACAAAGGTAATTTTCATCTTTCTCTACTAGACGCGTATCACTCTGAACACAATAAAAGACACAGCTTAGTGTATGTGCTAGGAGAACACATTTAATGCTCAAAGTGTGTGCACATTAGGCCCACAACAACACAGCATGCAGTAGAGGTATTTAGTGGAAACCCGCTGGGAGCAATCATGACCACCACTTTAAAAGAGGTGGCTCAGTAGGACAGTATTTAGCCTTGCCCTCCTTATTTCACAAATCACATCCACTACGGCTGAACAGACCTAGAATTCAATGTGATAGGCAATTTGCACTTAACGCTTACAACCCTCACACATCTACTGATTTCTGCTCAACAAATCAGTAAATTTATGTTAGTGAAAGACAGTGGTTCACGACAGTGGCAATGAACATCCCTGAGGAAAATCCGTTTGCAGCATGAGAAGTGAAGATGCAGTGCAGGGTGCTTCTTTTATTCAAGTAGGCAATCTCTAACACATACTTTTAACATAACCAGATGCCAGAAACTGAGTTAGCTGTTGCCTGCAGCCTCTTTACAGTTTGTAGAGCTACAGATTAAATACTGTAGGGGCAGGCCAGCTGACAATTTCTATCAAATATAACAAATGAGGACTTTTCAGTTGGGAATTTTAAAATCATCCTGCAGAAGCATGCTGCTACCGTCACAAACTTAAAGCATTATTATAAATAAGACAACCGGGCTATTTTTTATAACGTGTCCTGTGCAACGTCTCAATCACTGCAGTAAAAAGTTGAAAAAAAAAAATCCTTCCACTCTGCTGGAGTTAAAGTCTCCAGCTGGATGTTGAAGCTTAGTTCTGCTGAGAGATGACGTACGGTACAGCAGAAAAAAAGGTCCAACATTATTAAACACAGTAATTAGCTGTGTGGCAAAATCATATGTTACCTTTGCTGTCTTACAGAACATGATGGATTACATTAATCGAGTCAGTAAAGTAGTGGGTTTAAGCTTTTCATGGGAAAGACAAACAACAACAACAACAACACCAAAAAAACTCTACTAGAATGATCCTGTAATTGCTGCTTGTGCAACAACACACTAATCAATGCATTTAACAAACTGCATGTTTTGCAGTATTTTATGACCGTTTTAGCTCGGCCAAATTTTCTTTGCTTGCTGCTGAAAATAACCTTCAGTGTGTTAATGCAAGTATTTCTCCTTGTTTTTACAGCAGTATTAGTTACATCAGTACAATTTCTTTTAATTCTTTCCAGTCAGTAATGAATAATGGAAAAATAAATTTCCTTTTCATTACTTTGACCATTGCCTACTGCACTATGTTTTTTCTCTTTGGTTTTCCTTTAATTCCCCTGCTTCTCTGAGTGGGCAAGTCTCACAGTTTGAAAACCTCAGACTCTAGATCTTGCAGTAATATAATATATCCAATAAATCAAATTTGTCATCAGTATTCTGACTTTTTTTTCAGACTTCTGGTTTAATCGCATATCATGTTCTAATTGCTACGTTTACTTTATTTTTATATGTGAATGAATTTGTAGCTTTTTTGAATTTCTGCTATAATGCTGGATGGACACTGATGACAACGATGTCCTCACTTCATACATACGTCTTCATTTTGTGGTTTTTCGTGAAATTATGAGGAACAAATGTAAGAGTCTGCTGTGAAAGACGAACCAAAACAACAGTAAAACACTGTCACATAGCTTCAACAACACTTTGAAAAGGGAATATAGGAATACAAAGTGAAGTGAGTGACCTGATCAGTGTAGCCAATCAATGCGATTGATCAGGTATCACTTTCAATTCTGGTCACTGCGATGCAGCTTGTGAAATCTGAAAATAGCCACTGTAGCACAGCTACCCAGCTGCCAGAGAGGAAAGAAAATAATTAAACCGAAGCCCCAAAAGAAATACAATTTAACCGTTTAACACGTTTATTGGTCTGTGGTTTTAGTATTTGAAAGACTGATTAAAAGATTTAACTGGCTTTACTGCAGCTGAACTGTGCTGCTTCAGTTAGTAAGCCACCTGTCTCCCAACAGTTAAAAATGTATTTTCAAGCTTTTATGATTGTGAAGGAAAAGTTCTGTTGATGAAAACAGGTCTGGTGAGAAGTGAAACATTCCTCAAATGAATTCATGAATCAAAGAAAACCGCCACATTTCCATTTATGTTTTTCCATAAAAAAAATATCTTTTCACATGTTCGCTTTTGTCTGAGAGAGAAACAAAGCAGGTTAGATCCCATTCACTGTATGCCCCACTGCACATCTTCTGTCAGTGTTTGTGTCTCGCTGCCTTTCAGCTCAGCTGTTGGCCGACAATGCATCGTGCTTTAACATTCACCTGTCAGTATGTTTTTAGGTTCACCCTCTCTCCTGCTGTTTGTCATTCTTTCTGTCTCACTGACTGCCAAAATCTGTCTCGTCTCCACAGCTATCATCCAGAGTTTAACCGATTCAGAGCTGAATTTCCTACTAGTTGCTTACTGTGAAGACACTTCTAACCTTAAATGACCTGCAAGGTAAAATAAATAATAAGTAATAGGCTTTGCTGCATTTCTGGCTGACATTTCAAGTATCAAACACAGGATCCCATCTAATACGAATCTCAAATGTGGGTGTCATCATGTTTAATAATTTAAGACTATTTATTTGCTGCCCCACTACTTGTAATGTCTTCTATATTTCTGCCTCTATGCCTTATTATTGGGTTACGGCTCATGGAAGTTATGTTTGCGGTTTTAAAAGACACACTGTATGTAAATTTACGAGAATGAGTTATATGTTCTTTCTCAGGGACATAGTCCCTTCAAGCTTTACTTTCCCTCTAAGCTTTAGTTGTTCATGGTCGAAGCACTTTTTGTTTGCTTGTCTTGCTAAACTCACGAAAGGATTCAGTTCACTGCTGACCAAACAAAGCAGAAGCTTTTGTTTGGAACCATACAGGAGAGAAAATACATTTTAGTTCGTTTTGCTGACAGAACAATTTCATTTCGTTTTATTTTTTCTGTTTTTACTGTGCTACTGAATTAATCCCTATAGGCAATGTCTGTTTTTGTTTGCCAAAGTCAGTGAGAATCAAAGATGAAATAATGCAGCCAATAACATGTCCCCAATTTGTTTAGCATCAGTTCACCTTCCTTCTACTTTCTTTTGAGTGAGTATTAACACTGAACAATGGAAGACCATGTTGTGTCTGTTGCCCATGGCTAAACTAGGCTAAATTATATCTAAGATGGCAAAACATGCTTTGTATGTGACAGTGTAAATTTGTATTTTATGGTTTCTGACACTTCAATCTCCTATTTAAGTATCGCCTACAGTAGATTCTTAATTGTATGGAGTATTAAATCCGAAGGTTTCTACCTTTGAGAGCTGCTGCAATCACCATGCTATCACCAGATGTGTTTTCATCAGCCGCTATTTTTTGTCTCTTCATTGTGTCTGACTAACCACAATGATTAGTGCCTATTCATCACCGTGTTGCTGCAATCATCTATTTAGAAGTAAATTTAACACTGGAGTGTTATTGTCCTATTTCATGGCTGCAAGTTCAATAAAACAGCTGGCCTTTGAGTACAAAGGAGTTTATGGATATATGGTTTGTCCTCATGTGGAAAAAGCGGTGTGCTTTTTGACTTGTGCGTTTAAGTAATATGAGCAGAAATTCCGACATGGTGTGGCTTCAGTTCGTTTGGCCTGTTCAAGTCCACTTTCATGTGGGTGATTGCATAACTGACAGTTTATGGTCATAGGGGCCGTATTTAATAAACTGTATACACGATACATATAAAACATGTATAACAAACAAAATCTCATTGACATTCAGAAAACTGAGTGCTCATGTGAAATTTCCCTAATTAGAATCCCAACTTGAAAATGTGTGCACTTTGGCGAGCAGCATGTTCCACAAACAAACCCCAACAATCAACTATAAATTGTTTCATATAAAATGTTCGTAAATATTATTAAGCATACGGTTCCTGTGGACAATGGAGGCAGCGATACAAAGAAAACAAACTTTAAGAGGCAGATGGCTGCAGCAGCTCGAAAATGTGGTCAGACGGGAAAATGAATTTGAGAAGAAAAACGGAGAAGAAAGATCAACAACTGTTTCTCAAACAGAATCCAACTGTGCATTTGTAGGGCACCATTTTCAGTGGCAGTGATGCACTAGAGCTACAGCAAGAAGATGTGTTTAGGATCAACGTTTTCCAAAGAGAATCTCAGAGCTCAGATCTCAGTAGAAAAGGGAAAAGGCAGCACCTTGTTCTAACTTTCTGCTACCAATCAATTTCCTTAGTGCTTAAACAACTAGCAAAGAACATGAGCTCTGCGGCACCGAGGTGAGAGGGTTATTTGTGGTAAGGAACAAAATCAAATTCTTTTTAGACGGGTCTCAGAAGAATGCAAAAAAAAGCAGAAGAGAAGGAAGAGGAAAAAAAGAGGAAGAAAAGTGGGAGGGAGGTTGGTAGCACATAGTAGAAATTACTGGGCAGCTCATTAAGACGTACTAAACAGGGATAAGTACTTACATAACTAGTATAGAACATTCCATTCTGCAGCAGGACGCAACAAGGAAAAAGACAAAAGACAGAGAAAGACAGAGAAAGGGGAGGTAGACAAAACACAAATAAGAAGAGGCAGAGAGAAGAATTTAAGAGAACAGGAAGAGAGAAAATGACAAAAGGAGAGTGAAAGACAGAATCCAAGAAAATGATGAAAGCATGATGAAAGAGAGAAGCAAAGAAGGTAAGATGAAATGGAGACGGAGAAAGTGAAATAAATGACAATGTGAAAGAGAAGTGGATGATGAGAGAAGCCAAACAGAAAGAAAAAAAGAGATAGTTTGGGTGGAAAAAAGAACGTGACAAAGATTGGGGAAAGACAAAAAAACGAGAAACAATGTTTGCAACAACAACAGGCAAAATATGAGATAGAAACAAGTAAAAGAAATACAAAGAATAAGCAAAGGGTCAAAATATGGACGTGCAGATGTCAAAGGCAGTGTAGAGACGACAGGACGCGAAGCAAGAAGATGACAACGCAAAAGAGATGAGATAGATCAACAGGAGCAAAAAAAGGGAAGGAAGACATGTCGATGAGAGTGCAAAACAAACAGAATAGGATGAGCGGGACAGGAAGGACAGATTAGAGGGAATGACAGCAGAGGTGAAGGGAACAGTGAGAGAAGAGACAGAAGGAAGAGGATCAACAGGAGAGAGAGAGAAAATAAGCAAAAAAATGTTAGATATCGGGAAAAGGGAGAAAGAGAGGAAGTGGAGGGTTAGTGACAGTTTGTCCTCGTCAGCCAGAAACTGCAGTCCAGAGATCAGGAGGACAATCAGGAGCTGCCAAGTTCAGCACACAAACACACACAAACACACACAAACACACACACACAAACACACACACACACACACACACACAGAGCATGCACAGACAGCTACTGATCCAAGTCAATATGCTCACATACACCAGTACAACCTATTCATGGGATACAACGTGCAGAATATTCACATGCACATAGACAGAAAGAGCATTCAGCTAATTCGGTCTTTTTTTATTAATTTTTTTTAGGAGGGTGTCTTCAAGTTTCCTTTAAAAGAATTTTACATTTATTTAATGTAACACACAAATATTTATGAGGGAAAACAGGCAAAACTTAAGTTCTGTGAAGTGACAGATTTTTCAAATGTATAATAAATAGTTTGACATTTTGGAAAATGTGTTTACTCTGTTCGCTTTCTAATGGAGCGTTAGATGAGAAAGTCCACTCCTGTGTCTAGGAGGTGGATTTTGCTACAGACAGAGATAGGCTAGCTGTTGTGTGGTGTTTACCCGTCTTTCTGCTAAGCTAGGATAAGACGCATTTCACCACATATCTCCGTGTGAAATTGCAAAAAGTTTTTAATTCTTTGTTTTTGTGTTGATTACAGAAACAAGCTTTAACATGAAGGTGTAGGCATTACTGGTGCTGGTAGACTGACTGTGACCTTCATATGAAGCTAGACTAGCTGTTTCCCTGTTTCCAGTCTTTATGCTGACACTAATTGGTTCTAGGCTACAGTCTTCTATTTATCAGATAGTATAGTAATATTAATGTTCTCGATTAACTCTCCTCCTAGTACAACAGATAAAACACATTATACACCTTTAAAAGTAAATTTAAGAGTACCTGGGTCTTTTAAAGATCTAGTAAGTGCTTGAATCTGGGAAGTTTAAACTACAAAAACTATAGTCCAAAGTAAAACCCAGTTGTTAAGGACTTGCAGACACCTTTGATGGGTCCTTTTTTCATGCTACAGAAATCACTAAACCACAAGAGTGTGTGTCTGCTTCAGTGTCCTTACCACATGTTGTACAGGCATGGGCTGTGGGGCCATGGGTGCGGGGCTCCACTGTGTGGTGGACATGGTCTTATTCTGCCAGTTCTGGCCACCTGTCAGCTTCTTCTCTCCAGGCTGGTTCCACTGCATCTCTGGCCTGGAGAAGGACGAGCACAGCAGCGAAACAAGCACATCAGTGTTGTGTTATCTTCATTTCATCCGCTCAGTCCGGGGCAAACACATAAAACAAGCAGAATACTGAAATACATTACTTAATTACTTTAAGTGTTATTATGTTTAGGTGGCAAAATGTATGACAGACAATTATTTTGGCAGCAAATAAATCCTCCAAACTGGTCTACAAGCATAATTGAAGAAGCTTACTTCTTGGCAGGGGTCCCGCCAAACTGCAGATCTGTAGAAGGATAGAAACTGAAATTGAGTGATCATAAATTAAAGACAAATGGAAATGGAAAGAAAGGTGGCAGGTATTTCATATTTGGATTCTGTTTTTCTCTCTGAATTAGCTTCATCTTTGTGCTCCACCTAACCTTTTTATTATCCTATAATATTTAGTAGTTTTCAATCAAAAGTTCATAAAAGAAACATTTTGCGAGGTAACAGGTACAGACCTTGGAAAAGTCAAAACAGATGTTATTGATATACTGACGCGTATGAAAACGTGGTCATAAATACCATGTGAGTCATCGAATTGTAAAACATGCTTTGAGCTCACAGTGACCTTTAAACTACTAACTGTAATCAGTTAATCCGTGAGTCCAATGGATCAGTCCCTGAACCACAATGACCTTAAATGCATATAAGATACAAATTCAAGTCTCACTAGAGTTAAGTTCTACCAGTAAGTAAAATATCACTTTACTATATCCTACAACAGCACATCATAAACTGATTATGCCTTCCTGTGCTGACACATTCAGCTACGTGTGCATATGTATCTCGACACTCACTGCCCACAAGGTTGGCCAGAGACGAATCAAGGTCGTTGGCTAGCAGCTTTGCTCCAGGATGGATGGCCATTTGTGGGTGAGGAGGAGGTGCAGTGTGTGTGGGAACTGTAGGCTTCAACAGGTCTCCTAGAGCATCAAAACCTGAAGGAGAAACGCACTCATGTAAATAAGCTCATACGATAGGCTGTAAGGACATCATAAAGACAGCTATGAACACACATATATTAGTATCATACAGACAGATAGAATAAAAGTACAAACAAGAGGATAGGCTCAAATATGCAACGGATGCAGAATAAAAAGAAAAGAATATGTAAATCCATAAATACAAACTAATAAAACAAAAAAAACTAATGTACTCTTTCCCATAACGCCAACTGTCAAATCACTGCTTAGCATCTATAACTAGACTCAGCAGCTCTGCTAAGCTTTGCATTTTTCCTAGTTAAAGAGGTGTAGATGGGGCTGTGGTGAAAAAGAAGGTTTCCGTTTGCTTTTCTATTGTAAAATCACAGCAGGTACTGTATAATGTATGATTTATGAATGTGATGTAAGATTTGTCTGCTTTTGCTGTATGGTGCAAATGTTACACTACAGTAGCAACCAAGCATCATTTCATTAGCCAGCTACAGACTGCAGGTTATATTATTATCAGGCTGTCTTTTAAATGTCATCGTGAAACAAATTCTTCAGCATGTTTCAGTTTTAGCTAAAATCTTCTCTCCAATTTTTTTTTCTAGCTGCTGGCTCCAAATGTAAAGTTTTTTTCTGACTGTTTATATAAACAAAAACTTGGTTACTGTTAGTTAATGTGCAGCCGTTATTACAACAAGTAGTAAATGTGCAGATATCCAAATTGAGAACTGCTGGGCCAGAAAAAAACAGAAAACCAGAGAGGCGAAGAAAGTTAGAGAACAGAGCCAACTCAAAAGTTTTGATCCCCGATCTAATGAGAGTCGACTCAATATTCAGCCCAATTTTCCCAACTTTTCAAAAACATCCACTAACAATTCACTGATTTAATGAAGCGGAGCTGGACTGTTTTGATCTAAGAGTATTGCTGAGCAGTACCTTCTTAATATGAACCTCAGTCTCACAGCTAGCCTTGCTGTTAATTGAACACTTCCTGGCTTATTTTCTTCTTTTTACATGGACAGATATTTTGGTTTAAAGCACATATTCTATCTTTACTCTATCCAGACTGTTATTTTTTCACTGTCATAAGGCAGCCTCATTCTCTCAGCAGCAAACCTCTAATCCCTGACTCAGTAGCTTGCAGCAGTTGTTCCAGATGATTGATTTATCTGTCCATTGCTGTACACTCCCGGACTCAGAACAGTGATTAGTTTTGAACAGGTATGTGTGTGTTTATGTGAGAGTGAGATCATGTTTGTCCATGGCCTGTAGGTGCAAATGTAATTTCCTGTGTTGGTGTGCATGTGTGAGTGTGAGTGGATGTGTTAACAACTTTCCATGTCAGCACTCATTCAGCTAATGGCTCAGTATTAGCCTGCTGGTGGAAACCTGGAGGTGTGACTGTGTGTATGTGTTAAACACAACATGTATAAGCAGTGGAATAAATGGTCAACATGGCGCCAACATCAAAAAAGACAAGTGTATGAATGCACAATGAAAGCAGAAATACAAACACAAACTCATGATGATAGATGACGATGGTCATAGAGTTTTACATAATTGTATGCATGGATGGACATTTAACCTGCACTCTCTGTATTACTATTTCCTCCCTGTAACCGGTAGCCATTAAGGGTTGAGGGA
>OMLM01001284.1:97867-107947 GCA_900302695.1 Helostoma temminkii
GGGTGGGAACGGTGTGAACAACAACAAAACAAACAGATGAACACAGAAGTAGACAGATGGGATGAAGCGAAATGACAGACGACACGTGAACGTGGACACACAAATGGTTACGAGCACTAACAATTATACAGACATGTGGATGCATAGAGATACAAAGAGAACGCATGGGCGCACACAGAAGGAAACAGAGACATAAAGTAGCACAGGGATTTTAGTGAGAAGCTGCCAGTGGTCCAGATGGTGTGTTAGTAGTGGCAGCTTCAACACGGGCCCTATTAATAGCAAGAAGTTAGTCTGTCCAAAGCCCAAACCAGGCGGCACACTGGAGCCACAAGCCTCTAACTATTAGTTCTGAGCACAGCAGAAGAGATTCATGGGGTTAAACAAGATTAGAGCAAGTCAGAAATCAGCAGCTCCTTTTTACTGGATTACAACAGAAACAGATTCATATTGGCAAGAGTTTGAAGACGTAAGACAGCTGTGCAAACCCAACCAATAATCCTAAAAACAACACAATAATGTTACAATAATATTTCATAAAATACACACTGTGAGTAATCTACAGTAGCTCTGTGTGATAATTCTGTTCTACTCGTGGCATCCAAACAAGTTTGAACAGTATGTGCAGCGACTGATGGTGTGAAACAGCTGGCTGATTAAGCCTGGCAAATGTCCAATACTGTTGATTGATGGACGCTGTCACAGTGAATAAGTTAAGATAGATAAATACAAGAACTAAGCCAGCATGTAGAATAGAGGCTTGAGTGACGGCTCGCTTTGAAAAAGAAACGCGGAGCACTTCATTATTAATTGTTCAAAGAATTAAAGTTGTTCACACGTGAAAACAAAAGACTGTGGGGTAAGATGATGCCATTTTTCAACAAGCATCTCAACCGAGACCTAAATCATTTCTGTCTAAATCCTGTACTGCAACTTCATCTTCATCTGAACTCTTGCACTTTAAACCTGCACCTCTTTTTGAACCTCTCTCTCCCTCCGTGACGAAAATAGTCTTAAGGTGACCTCTGCAGGTACTCACTCTTATCTGCTCTGCCTTCTTTGGAGATGTCGATAACTCAGCTGTGCCTTAAAATTATATGCTCTGCAGGAGCATCTTGGGACCCGAAAAGGTTGAGAAGCAAGAGATTGATTGTGTCAGTTGCTGAGAGGTTAAAAGATAGTAAGCTAATTAGAGGGCTCGGAGCCAAAGTCTCAGACCTGCAACACTTAAGAGCCATCAGTCAAAAGCTGTTACCATAACAGGCAGGAAACCACAATAACAGAGGATGTAGTATTTAGAGAGTGGGTTCCTACACATCGTCTATTTCGTTTAAGATGTACAGACATGTTTCTTCCACTGGATTCAGGTATTTTATTTAGAGGTAACACCAAAAGGTTTTATGTAAAAATACAGCAACTATCACTTTTCATTTTAACAATCACTTTATGATGTTGATAATATGATAATACTGATAAAGATCCTATTTAAAAATACATAAGTAAATTATGGTTATTTCATTAGTAATCACTTCTGTAAGTTTGTCATCTTAAAAAAAAAAAAGATTGTCAAAAATTGCAGACTTGTGTAGGAGCCCTGAAAGAAAAGGTGTCCAGGGAAAACCTGGATTGGGATCAGTTAACTTTTGGTGTGTGGTACCTAAAGGCCCTGAAAACTCTTAAAGACTACAGACAGGACTTTAATGGAAAAGGTGATGCCACACTTTTCCATGCACTATTCAAATCAAACTCTGAAAACACATTTGCAGGATTTAGCCATATGGTGTCAGTCATAGATGATCAATTTATACCCAAGATGGTTTGTGAGCGCTTTACTTTGTTTTTTAATATTATCTACTGTTTCAGAGAAATTTTCAAATTACTTGACAATACAACTGAACCTAAAGTTAACTGATCCTCGCTTCTCTGGGTTTTGTACTTGTGTTGCAGGATTGTTGTCATTATAATATTTACAAGAACTCTGTGACAAAGCTGGAAAGTTACTGTCACAGGCTGCTGGAACTGGTCAGAAGGTTAGTTAAACGCCATGCTTATGCTGCCAGGGAAGTGAGAAGGTTTTAGTTTTCTCTGTCTGGACAGTCAGAGCAAGCTTTACCGGCTGCAGGTTGTGGACCGTTGTTACTGGGTGTAGCCTTACTCCCAAACACTGCATCGAAATCTACTGTCATGGCTGGGACGGTGTGCTGCAGAGGCTGGCTCTCCAATCCTGAGGGATGCAGTTAAATATGACTGATTAAAGCCCTGTTTGTGCTATTAAAACTGCCAAGTTCACATCTGGAATTACTATAAAAGAAAATAAGACATATACAGAAATGATGATGTAGACTGTGCTGAAATCTCCTCTTTGGTCTTGTGAGAATCCCACCACATCCTGCTAAACTAATCCCATTAGATTAGGAACATGGACATTTCAGTCCTCAGTGTGCTGCCATTGTTGTTGCTTAGAAACTTGGGATTCTGCACAGGCTATGGGGAACGTCAGGCTTTCAGAGGAGAGTTAAGTCTGTGCAAGAGAAAATCCACTGATGTACCTTTTGTTTTTTGCCTTCATCCACACCACTGTTGGGGATTAGGGTTTGAAAACTCAAAGAGAGTCTTTGTGGGATCCACAAAACAAGAATACACAACACAGTTCCCAAGAGATGGTAAACCACAAAGACTATCAATAAACAACAATTAACTTTTTAGGAAACATAGCTGAGAATCAGAAGAATCACAGCAGAGAATCTTAATCCAACAGGGATTAAACATGGCGTAGAATGATATAGAAATTGGTGTAAGAACCATCCTTTCCTTATCCAACTACCACCTTCCTGGGTAAAGGTAAATCGTTCTTAAACTTACTGTTGAGAATGATGACACAGGATGTGTTTTAATAAGTGCATTATCAGCACTGCACTCTATAAATATGGGGCTTTATATGGTAGCACTTAGACTGGTAGCCACGGTAAACAGCTAGCCAGGCTCTGTCCAAACCACCAACCAATCTATAAAAACCCATAATTATAATTTATCTACTGTGTTCAATGTGTACAAAATCATAAAAGTAAAAACATCAATGGACCAACACATTGGTATTAAATAAACAAAGATCCAACATGCTAATTATTGAGCTTTGAGGTTCCCACAGAGAGAATTGTGTTACAGAGTGAGGATACCTGTTATCTTTGTTTCAGTTCTTAATACTAAGCTAACTGGCTGCTGTCTGAAGCTTTATTTTTAAATAACACATATGAGAAAAGCATTAAAAGTGATATCACACTGACGCACAAGTGTATTTCATACTTATCAACTGATCCCTTTTAACAAGCAAAAACATGTTTTGTACCTACCTACGTATTGTCTCGTACGTTTACAGCCCTCGACATTTCCCAAAGTATCCCCTGTGTTGTATTTGACAGGAGCACAGTGGGAGAGTTATCTCAGCTCCTGTGTCAGAACCACTGATAACATGAAGGGCTGATATCCAAGTTAAGAAGCTCTGATTCTGAAGTTTAGCAGACTCTTAATAAATAGTTTAATCCTCTGTCATAAAGCCCCTAATAATCTGTGCTAACAGTAATCCCAGATGTATTTTGGGGTACTTTTTGATTTGATATAGCACACTGAGCTGAAATGTCAGCTTTTTCCAGGCACAGAGGGCAGATACAGACGTAGACCAAATTGTTGGTTCCCTTCTATTAAGGAAAGCAAAATTGTCACTGAAATAACATGAAAGTGAAAAAAGTAATAGTAATACTGAAAATTTACTAATGAAAATCAGACACTGCTTTTGAATTTTAAAATCCAAACTAATAAAACTGGGCTGCATAAAAATGGTGATACCCTTAACTCAATATGTTGTTGCACAATATTTTAAGGCAATCACTGCAGTCAATCAATCTGTAACTCTGAATGAGACTTCTGCAACTGTTGACAGCTATTTTGACCCACTCTTCATACTCTCATATATGATTTGCTTTCAACAGTGGAGTCTTTCTCTGTCTTCTTCCATTAAGTGCATTAAGTCAAACAGTGACGAATGGTGCGATCTGATGCGGATGTACCTTGACCATGGAGTTCACCTTTAATCTGTTTTTATTAAAGAGTAGAAGTTTTTCTGGGCTCTTTGGTGCAACCACATCCAGGGAGGTTGGCTACAGTCCCATGCACCTTAAATATCTGAATAATGTGTGCAACTGTAGTCATAGGAACAAGCTGCTTGGAGATGGTCTTATAGCCTTTACCTTTAACATGTTTGTCTACAATTTTCTACAATTTTTCTTCCAATCTCACACCATGATACCAAACAGCATGACTACTTTTCACCCTCTAAATAGGCAGACTGACTGATTACAAGTTCAAAGACACCTGTGATGCTAATTACAGGACACACTTTAGTTTAACATGTCCCTATGGTCAAATTATTTCAAAGCTGTTCTAGGGGTACCGTCATTTTTGTTTAGGCAAGTTTCATTAGTTGTTTTTTCAAATGCTTCTGATTTTCATTACCTAATTACATTACCATTATTAATCCTTTTGTCAGTTTTACATTATTTCAGTGACCATGGTTAGTTTTTCTTTCCTTAAGGGAAGGGTACCAACAATTTTGTCCACATCTATATACTGTATGGCAAAGCAGTATGTGGACATATGCAGTATTTTCTCACTCAGCATTTCCATGTTGACAAATAAGAGAGGGTGGTTGAATCTCAGTTGACATTTCCTTGGAGAAGAGGTAGCAATATTAATTATAAGAAAATACTGAGAGCATTTACAATAAAAACACCTGCACTTGTTTAACGGTGTCTGTTCACAGGACGCCAGCTGCGTAATGCAACATTAGTTCCTGAAGAAAGGGGATAGATGTGCGGTTTTCATAAAAAGACAAATGATCTGACAGACGGATGGGTAGACAGGTGAATGACTGACCAGAGGGAATATTTGAGAAATAAATTCAGTTCAGTGTGTAAATGTAGGTGTTTGCGTCTGTGTGACCCTGCTGCTGCCTTCATATATGTTAATGTAAGAATGTGCAAGTGTATGATGTGTATATATGTGTAGGTAGCGCACCTCCCCAGGCACTGTTGGCAGTGGAGATGGAAGGAGTGCTCTGCACAGCGGGGATGAAGGCCGGCTGAAGATCAAACAGGTCACTGTTCAGATTGGGCACACTGCAAGAGTGGGGTGGGGTCCAGGGAAAGAGAGAGGAATAATGAGAAAGAGAGAGAAAGAGGTAGGGACAGGGTGATGGAAAGAAAGGAAAATAAATGAGTAAGTCAGGAAGAGATGAAGAGGAACAGAACAGATATAGAAAGACAGATGGAAACAGAGCATTAATATTTAATCAATCACACATAAATCCCTAAATTCACCAATAAAAAAGTTCTTTTTTTACAGACAGACATCAATCCTTTCTCTATAAAGGGCTGTAAAGACTTCAATGGTGCAACAAAACAGTAAGGAGCAGTAAATTCAAAGTGTTATGGTGCGTGTATGAGTATAAATTTTGATCTGATTATCATGAATAGATAGTCTGCTACTCAGTTACAGCTGGAGTCAGTCAGCAGTGACGTATGCAGTTAACGTTGTTGGGGCTGACTGATTTAAAAAGTGATAGCTTGTTAAATAATATTTGTCACTCATAAGTTTGTTTTGCTTATTAGTTTGTACTGTTTTGCATATTTTAATCATTCTTGCCAGACTTTAAGAGCTGTCATCTTTCCTCATTGTAATGAGGGCCACAGTGGAAATAAGCTTTCACCTTTGTTGTGATTTACCTGACATGTTTAATTATACGTCACAGTAATTGCAGTTTCTAACATTTCTACTGTCAAATAAATGTCATTACTCATTATTCATTGTCACAAATTTAAACAACCTCAACTTGCATCAACTGATTTTTTTTGGTCAATTTAGTTTATATAGTGAACATTTAGCACATGCGTAAAAATTAGCTTTGATTCAATGAAGTCCAACCGTCGCTCTCATTTTACCTCAGTTGTACTCTCCACCAACTTTTGAGGAACGCTGCTAAATGCTCCACTATGATCATGAGGTAACACACAGTGGCTTTGTAGAAGCTTTTTTACTTATACATGTACTTACTTTCTTAGTTACTTAAGTGCGATGTCAATTTGAAATCAATTTGCCCTGCTCTGCACTTGGTTGTTATTCTGAAATTACAATAAATCAAAATACTCTGTGACATGTTTATCATGTGGAAATGAGTACAATTCTCTGAGTGGTCAGAAGAATGAGCTCCAAAAATTTCAGGTACAAATGTGGCCGCACTGTGGCAAGTTGTAAGTCGTACAGTCAAATCAATGACCTGAAAGATACTAAAATGCTCCATAGGCCTTAGCATTAATGCAAAGTTGGGTGATAAGTATCTGTGGATTTATCAGCATGAGTGATCCTGTTCACCTAAACAAAGTCAATGAATGTAAATATAAACATATCGATTAGTTCAGCATTAAATGAACTATGCCTCTTCAGAAACAAGCAAAGCACCTGCAAGCATCACTTATGAAAATAATTTTGGGTTCATGAGTCTGAATCTGTTTGTGTGCACCTGTTGGCAGACAGTGTGGAGTTGAACAACTCTGGGGTTTGTGTGATGTGGTTGTTGTTGGCGCTGCCTATTGACTGGCTGCTGGGGGAGGCAGAGGGTGGAGTCTGCATGCTGATCTCCTTCAAGCGCTGGTCCTGGAAGACACACACGTACACAGACACACACACAAAAAGAGACAGAGACAGAAAAATGCCACAATGAGATCAGGAAGAAAATGATTAAACAGAAGTTTCCTACTGGAAATGAATGAGAGTTTTGTTTTCCAATTCTCCCAAATCCTGGAAAGACAAATACATATGCAAAACAAGAAAATAAACTATATGTCCAGCATTCATGTGGTCTATTTAACACTAGCTGTCCTCCAATAACTGCATATGTTAAGAGCACATCTGTCCTTCTGAGTTGTGTTGTTTAAAGATCCTTGTCAAGCATTTCACTCAAAAAAATGCCCAATGTCCAGTCATTATGAGCAAAAACATAAATAAAGAAGTTAATGTTTTCCTCTTTAATGATATTCAGCTAATTCTGACTTTAGATTCAAAGACTAAAATCCAGGCTTGTTTCCAACAGAATTTCCAGTGTCAGTTTGTTGCTTTGTTGCCTGCCAAGGTTGCTTGGTGGTGTGGGATTCAGCAAGCACAACAAAATAATGACAGACAATTTGTTTAAAGTACTCTAAAACTCATTATATCTGTTTCTTGTGGCATTATTTGTCATGTTCTAGCCTTTCTCAACACTGAATTTGACCCTGTCCTGATAAACCCAGGTGCAGCTGAAATGCAGTCTAAAGCTAAAATGAAAAAATAAATAAAACAAAAACTCAAAAACAAAACAGCAATAAGTTTTGAATTTCGCTTTGTTTTCAGTTGGTTGAACGCCATGTAACTCATGGCATAAGTGACTTTACCTGCAAATTCCTTATATTGAGCACAGTCACTGCTGAGGTCTGTGTGGTTACCAGTTAACCAGATCATGCTTTAAATTTTCAGGGTTCAAACTTCACTCAGGATACCACAGATACAAAGCAACCAGAGGTTACTTTACTTTCTGATTTGAGATCCATGATCCAGTCCTTTGAAGGTGTTCCTACATAATTTGAGTTTTTAAAAATCTCCCTGCCTCCTCCAGGCTTACATTTCTTGCACGAATTTGAACATTTTGCCTCTGGGTCAGTTTGATGTATGATGGTAACAGCAGGGAAATCAGACTGTCAACAACTTCCTGCCACTTTGTGATTTAAAACGACTCTGTATGACAAGTTTTAATATGAAATGACAGTGAGTCCAAGTCTATAAATCAAATAAAATGTACTGCACGCACTATAAGAAATCCATACCGTTTCTCAATATATTTTATTTAGCATGTTCAACATGCCAGCACTTTTTTAATCCCAGTTGAGATTATATCAATTTTTATTGCTTTTGTGATTGATTTTTATCATTCTTGGTGTTTTATTGCTTATTTCTTATGCTTACATTCGATGTGTCTGTATTTCCCACTGGATCTTATTACTTTTGTTGCTGCAATGACTTAATTGCTCCATAGGGATCAGTGTACATTTGTCCTATCTTTTGAAAACAAACACTATTTGCAGGGTTTTTAGACATGGAAAGTAATTTTTCACTAACAAAAGTGTAGGTTTGTGATATGGGTGGCCACACTGGGAATGGAAGTTCTGCCTTTCTGTGCTGTTGAGTATTTTATTTACACAGGTAACTCAAACATATGGAAATGATCCAATTCACTTTATAGCCTCTTCTATCTTTAAAGGAGTGTGAGCTTTGAGTAGATTAATAAACACAATCCCCCGCTGTACAAGTCCCAGCCTCGTCATTTATATTCTGACACTGTAGCAAGGAACAAATGTGGACTGCTGTTATTGTTTGGGCTAAAGTCCCAGCTGGACAGTAGCTCAGTGTGTAAGTGTTTTTCTGTGTGAGTGTATGTGTGTGCTGAGTCCATATGGACACCAGAGCCAGCAGACAGCTGGACTAGAGTACTTGGATGACCCCTGCTAACCCCAGCTCTCTCATTCGTTTTCTTACTTCTGTTATGTTCTCATTCACACTTTATCGTTCCTCTCCTTTCTAACTAAACCCAAAGGTAATCAGTGGACCTTGGCAGAAACAGGGCAACCAAGGGCACAGAGTAAACAGCGTGCTAAAATCCAATCAGCTGCGCACACAAACAAACACACTGAGACACACTGGCTGCACAAACTGCACCTAATCTTGCTGGATATACACATGCTTCAAATATCAACCGAGCTCAAAGAGATACTGGAAACACTACTAGATGCATACTGTATCTTCTCTGCCAGGATGTAAGCATGCTCAACATGCACACAGACACACACACGGTCACACTGAGCTGCTGTGAGCCTGTTTTGTAGCTTCACTGCTCTTACTCAATTACAGTTTGCTGTAAGCCAGGAGTCCCGGGGCTGGAACAAGAAATGTCAACACATTTTACACTTGACTTTTCTATTGCTCAGCTCACCACTGAGACTTTCAGCCTTTATCCTCAACTGGAGTTCAGAACTCACCAAACAGCAAAATTGCTGTGCAAATCTATCAACAACAACCCAAGTCTGTCATTTCTACAGTAGAGAAGGAGAGAGAGACAGGCTTTTTATTAACAGTTTCATTTGGCAGGGGTCAAGTGTTATGTAGTTGCTGCAGATTTGCAGTTTACTTTCTCAGTGTAAGCACAGTCACGGTACAGTCTTAAATCTGAACACTGACTTTTTCTAATGGAAATCTACTGCATTCAGTCTAGATGCTTCTAATATTTTATTGGTTATTGGAAACCTAAATAATAAAGAAGAAGAAAACATAAATAAATATTATTGGCTAATATACAAATAACTTTGTAAAGTTTCATAAGCCAACGATCATAAATAAAATTTAAATTAAGATTAGGATCACCGTTATCTGTCTGACATATACAATCCAGTCAACCTTGACCGTTAGCAGCTTTCTCTCTGTGTACTAACACACACAAAAACAAACAACAAACAAACATAAAGAAAGAATATCTGTACAGACATACAGTTAAAGGTAATACACTACACAAGGATAAACAAAGAATTGGACAGTCTTTCTGAATAAGGAAACACAGGTCAAGAACAGGCATCTCAATTTTACACATCAAAGTCTGTTTAAAAGGTCTTAGGGAGCACTACAGCATAATGTGAAGAAATGCACAAAGCCTTTTGTGGCTCTGCGCAAAATCAGATCAATTCCCTCAAGTCTGTTGAGCGAGCGTTGCTGGATATGAAGACTACAAGTTTGAAAAGACACAAGCTTATAACCCACTTCTAGTCTCTGCTTGAGGGAAACTGAACAGCATGACCACATTCTCAAAACACTCCAGCCAGCAATTTGAAACATCCAGCTTTACTTTTTACTGCAAGCTTAACCAAAACAAACTACAAGTACAGTAGTAGAAGGAGCTAAAAAGTCTTCCCTCATAAAAAGTTATTTAACAAGAGGCACTTGGACTGGCTG
>OMLM01001284.1:107967-154539 GCA_900302695.1 Helostoma temminkii
GGCTGATGCCTTGCCATGTATGCTCATGGTAGTAATCAAGAATGTTAACAGAAAATAAAATTATTATAAATATTGAACTAAAAATCTTTACCCGATTAGTGGCAGCTATAAAAAATGTAAATCCCCCAAAACTAAAAATAAATTAAAAGTATAAATGTTGTAAATAAAGTAAAGTAAAGTAAAGTTTTTTATTTCAATTATTTCTGCTAGATTAGTATGTTTTGGAGTATTCTCATTTATTGCAGTGTCATTTTTATACAAAGTGCTGAACAGAGTGTGGTGGAGCATAGCAGAGCAAGGGAGCAGAGCAAAATGGGGCAGAGGGAGTGGAATCATTTTAAGTCTTTAGATTTTTATGCTGTTAACATTTTTGTGATTGCATGATGCACCACCGCAGACAAAATCTTATCAAATTATCTACTCCATACAAGGAGGATACAAGAAGAAGGTGACAGCAGTAACTACTAGACCTGCCTTTCTGCTGTTACAGCACTGACTCTGACCCCCGATTCAGAGGCGATTTAGTGAAAAAGCATTACATCTGTTACCTTGAGAGCCTGCAGTCTGGCCTGTTCCTCCTCCAAGGCTTGCTGCTTCTCCTTCTCATCCATGCGGCTGAAGGACATACCAGTGGAGGAGAGTGATGAAACAGCCGTGGACAGTGTGGATGCTCTGCGAGACAGAAAATAAGTATGAATTTCTTATTTTTCTCATAGCGTTTTTTAATTTATTGATTGTTTTTATTTTCTGGGTTGAAGTTGAGGTGAGGTTTCAAGAAAACCCTGCTGTAGTTGGCAGGCAATTAAGATGTCTACCTTGTGTCTGCATTCAATTCCTTGGTCTTCTTGCCCTCCAAAGAGGCCAGGTGCTGCTCTAAAGCCTCCAGGAGGCTGCTGGGAGCCTGGGATAGAAATGAGGATGGGAAAAGTAGAAAAACAAACCAACAAATTCAGTATCTCACTCAAGTTTTTCAAAAACCTTTTCCTTTTTGTCTCATGTGCACAAAGAAGACCCACCCACAGACTCGGTAACACACACATACACTGCACCCAGAGTTAGTTGGTGTCACAGGAAGGTAACACAGTGCATCAGGCTCCAAGAATAGCCATAGTAACATGCAGCAAACACTCACACTGTTAGCAGCAGACTCAAAGGAGAGACAGAACAAAGGAGGTTGAGAAAAAAAACCCAAAGAACAAGGGAAAAGGTGAGCTGAGAGCAGAGGAGAAGCCGCTCCACTTCTCCTGATTTCACATGAGCAGAGAGTGATCATTTCTGTACTGCTTCTTTCTCTTTTTCATTAAACTTCCCTCAGTTGTGTTTTGGTCCTTTGTCTTTCTTATCTCGCACTGTCTCGTTCTCCATGAGGTCTTGTCGTCATTGCACAATCAATGTCATGCACTCCGTACCTCTGACTTGTCAGTATGTCTCTTCTGTAGTTTAACCAAATATCTGCACATTTTTTCCCACTTAGTGATATAGAGATTATCTTTTAACTTGTCTTTAATTACATAACGAGAAAACTGAGTGGGTTCAAGAGTCTCTTTCTTGTAAGATGACATAAAGTAGCAACATTTAATGTGAGCTCAACGGTTCTGGAGCACAACTTAGTCAACAGTTTACTTGGGGATTGTTGCTATGCTACTACAGAAAACGTAATTCAAGTTCAACTCCACTTGTTTAAGTCTCGCAACACCGTATCTTCTGTGCTAATTAGATACCTGATTAATGCTCAAAAACCACAAAAAAAACAAGAGGGCGAAATAAAGCAAGACAGCTGCATTATAAGTGTAAAATCAGTGGTTCTCATATGTGCGTCTCAACACACAGGAAAAAAGGAAGAGTTGATTGAGGAAAGGAAATTCTTCCACAGTGAAAATATGACAACGTCACGTCTGTGTCTCCATCCACAAAAATGCTCAGTGTGCCCAGACACGCACACATCTGGGAGTGTGTTTTGGCTTCTGTGTCCTTTGCGGCTGGCTAGAAGGTGGGTTCTTGCTAATCTGTCGTCTGGCTGTTAAAGAAACAGCGTCTCGCAGAAGAAAGACAGACCATCTTTAACTGTCTGCTTGTTTGAAAAGGTAAATAGAAGACCTTGTGTAAGAGCAGTCAATATTAGCTCTGACAAACATAAATGCAGGGGAGGGGGGCAGTCTGTCTCATCAACTTTTGACTGTGTTGCTCTCAACAGCATACATCTTATGTAAAGCTATTTAGTGAATGCTCCAAATTACCATCACAAAAATATAGAAGCATGAAGAGAGAGAATCCCTTCTTTCTCCTCTCTCATGTTTACAGTTATTACATGGTAATGCTTGGGTCTGTCACTATTAAAGCACCTCTGCCATGCATGTTGAAGCAATCATGTCATGAATGACAAATAAGAAATAAACAACATCTACGGAGGGGACAGAATTTAAATGAGCAAGTCGAAACCTGGCACAGAGATTATTTCATGCAGATGAAGAGGGAGGGTCGGAGGGGTGATGCCTCATTTTCTATTCATGAGGTTTCATGGCCTTTTGCTTGTCATGCCAGAGCTCTGCATGTGTGTGTGTGTGTTTAAAAGCTACAAGCAAGCCACCTGAGGCCACACACAACCAAGTATGATGTTCATGCAGGGTGTTAAGCAGGTTGGAGGGGTAAGCAGTACAGTATGCAACCCACCACCTACAATGTATGATCCTTTTGTTTTCTGCGACAGAGGAGGAAGAAGAAAAACATTTAACGACGATAGTAAACTGAACTTTTACTACGAGTTCGATACCCACACAGTCAATCCACATGCTGTTAACTTCCAGCTTTACACTCTGTAATGATTTTTTTACAGTTTTGAATGCATGACCAAGGTCACGGTCCAGTGAGGCTGTAAAACCTTACAACTGTATGTCTGTGTGTGAGGAATTTTTAAAGTAAACTTAAAGGATGTCTTGAAGCAGAACAGAACGCTGTCAACTTATGTGCATGTGTCAAAGTGACTGTGGTTTAGTGAACTGTAAATAAAACTGGAGCTGCAACTATGATAATATTCATAAGTTGCAGCTATTTATATTATAGGTAAATATATCTGTTATTTTTAGGATTGCACCAATTTTCAAACTCAAGGTATTTGCAACACTCCTCACTGATATGTACTTTCTTTTGGCACTCTGCTATGATAAAGAAACTATTCATTTTTAATCAGTCACAACATGTGACGGTGTGACATGAAATTATGTATATATCATGACTGGCAAATTTGGCAGATCCAATTGCAGAATCCGCAGTTATTTTTTATTAATTAATTGCATTAAATACCAAATTTATAAACAAAAACTAAACTGAGTGTCTCTGTGGTACAGATGCATATGTCTTAAAAAGACATATGTGATATGTTTACTACGCACACTTTCTTTGTTTAGGATGTTAAAATGCTAAGATTTGTACAGCTGAGGCTGTTGTAAATATTAATTTGCAGTAATAGTAAATGTACATAATTGGACGTGGAGTTAAAAATCACTTTTTCAACATCCTGTGGTTCTAGTTTTCTATAGTACATGTTAAGGAACTGTATTAAACTTCCCTCTGATCTCCATATATTCAAATATCTCTGTGCTTAGCAGACTAGATCGTCTGGAGAGAGCTTTAGTTTTAGTGACGTTAACTGGTTTCTCTGACATAGTGAATACAAGTAGAAATCAAAGATATTAGATATTTTAGATCCATCAAATGCATGTTGAACTTTTTAAAATGTCCCTTTTAAATTAAATGAATTTATTCGAACATAGTTTGCACATTTGTCTGGCACAGGTAACCCAACCCTGGACAGTGGGGGGTTGTCCAGGCACACTTTGACATATGGCCAGGAGGAGTCAGCTTGCGAACCGCCCACCCTTCAGTTGATACATTTCCTGCTCTACCAACTGAGCCACCATGCCCGCTCTCATTTATTACTTTGCTTGACAGGAAATGTATCAGCAATTGATTAATTGATTAATGAGTTAAGTCATTTTCCAGGCATGATTCCAGCTTTTCAGTTGTAAAGACTTGTGACTTCTGTATGTTTATTATTTTTGCAAACAAGGTGTTCATAATATGAATGGATTTTAAATAGCTCTTTGTGGAGATTCAAACATGAAATCTATGAGGTTTGCAGTTTGATGTATAACTTCATGGGTGCCAGTCTAACGAGAGAAATCTGTAGCCTTTCTTAGGTCTTAACAACATCCCTTAAGAGGATAAAATCCATGCCAATTCCCCTGTATTCACTTTGGGGTAAAAAGGCGAACCTATCCTAATGATTAAAAACAGAAAATGCATCTCCATGTGGAGTTACTGTCTTGTTTTTCAAGCCCTTTGTTGTTTCAGCTATTATTATTTTTGTATTTTCAAGGCCTAAGTTTACTGTCTGCAGTTGCTCAAGGTTTCCAAATCCATGTGATGGGACCTACACTGGGCCTGCTGACGGCACGGTGTTTGAGCAGACCAATTTGACTCATCTCAGGCTGTTTGTTCACTCTTTCATGAGTATTTAGAAGTGAAAGGGAAAGTAGGAAAGCAAAATCACCTAAACTACAGTGGAGCTGCCATAAATAAGATCAGGTTAGACAAGATTGCGGTTTGAAATAAAAATGAGTGGGAGGAGAGTGGAAGGGAGAGAATGATACATGTATATAAGTAGGGGTGAAATAAGGTGTGTGCTGATGGATTAAAGCACAAAGGGAGAAATGAAACCACATGTAGTAATCAAGGTTGAAAAAAGGTGAGAGGAAAAGACAACGCAAGAAGAGTAAGGAGGAGAATGTGAAGGTGAAATGTACACTGACCTGAGAGAGATCTGGGATGTCACCCTGATCTATTCCAATTTGCTGTCGCCAAAAACAAACAAATCAACAAAATAAAAGAGGAGGAAGGTAGGTGGGATAAAATGGAGAAGAAAAAAAAACGGGGAGAAGGGCAGGGTTTGTTTGGGGGAAAAAAAAAAAGATGAGAAAAAAACAAAAACAGGGGAATCATTACTTCATGCAGTGGCAGTGTCAACATAAACAACAGAAATAAACAAGAAAACGTTACATGACATTTGGATTGGCTAATAAACCAACCAATCCTCACAGCAAATGACAATGATGATTCCACAGTGATAAATGTGTCTGACCAATGAGGGAGAGCAGGCATGGCAATACGTGAATAGTGATGTGACAACATTAAACATTTATAAAAACAGCTAAATCAAAACTCATCTCCAAATTGACTGACAAATTAGACAAATAACATTTGTGTCAATGTGCTGACTTTTAGACACTGATAAAGAACATTGTTATTAACTTCTCATGTTTTCTTTCTGAACTGGCAAACAACATGAATAATGGCTGATATAAGTGCAGTCCTGCTACTTTAAACCTTTCACAATAAATCAAATACAGATCAAAGTTATGAAATATATTTGGGGATTTATTAAGAGCATGAAGGTTAATCAGATTTTATTATCAGTGAGTAAACAGCCAGTCGTCATTCTAATTCAAAAGGTGGAGCCTAAAAGGGTCTGATCACTTTGTTCTGAGCCCTGACCACTTCAAACTATTGAATAGAGCTCGAGAAGAAAGAGATGCATTAGTCTATAATGCGGAATAACTAAAACAGCTCTAACACAAAATATAGATATTTATATTTCACATAGAAACATTTTCATGGCCTTTAAATGTAGTAGTTATTATTATTGTTAATATTATTTTTCCTTTCTCTAAAAAAAATGTTATTTTTCATTACATAGACTCTCTCTAGATTTTTATTGAAGTATCATTTTGATGCAATAATGATTATTTAACCAGTAAATACTACGTCTTAAACAAGATAATTTGATATTTGATAGGTGCAGGTGCCATAACCTCTTAATTTTGCATCTCTGCAGAATGAAATATTCACAAACGAACAAGTGGCAAAAGAAAAGTTGTTAACCAAAACATAACTGTCTTGAAACTGGTTCATATAAATACTCACAAAAAATATTTTTGATCATTGCTCGCTGCTTTCATAATTATGTTAATTTAACTTTTAATATTATGGTACAAAAACATTTAAAGTCTACTGAGAAAGTCCATTTATGAATTTAATATGCCTCTTATTAATATGTGTGCAACAATCTATGCTTTTAATGGCCTTGACACACTTGAGTGTGAGAAACTAAGAAACTTAATTAATGCAAAGAAAGTGAACCACCAGTGTAGTTTCCTCTGCTGAAGTTACAGTAGCAGATTCTCATTGTTTCTACTTTGCTGAAACAAAAGAGGAGGGAAGGAGAGAGGACAGAAAGAAAGAGGAATGATCTGTGGGCACAGGGCAAAAGAGAGCCACATGAGTATCCATCTTTGTCAGGGAAGAGAGGGAAGAGCGAGGGAGAAGAAAGGTTTTAGATGGAGGAGTGTGGGGAGCAGAGGGAGAGGGAGCTAACGGAGCACCTAACCACATCCTCCATCTTAGGGTTATTTTGGGTGTGTGTATATACACACTGCACATGTGTGTGTAAAATGTGGGGCAGTGAGGGTAAGTTAGGAACTCTTGTCTACACATGGTACAGTAGCTGTGTGAGCAAAACTGTTGTAGCGTGAAGTCTTTATCTTGAAAATGCCTTTATTAAAGTGGAACGTGTGCGACTATATGTTTTGATTTTTTAGAAAAATGTGTGGTCAGAAGAGATGTGGTCAGAACAAGGGACAGGGAAGAAAAGAGAGTTGCTGTTCGAAAGGTAAAAAACTAAAGGTAAAAATTAACAAAAACACTGTAGAAAACTGTATTTTGGACGCGTGTCGTGTGCAAACTCATGTACGTTTGTGTATGTCATTGTACCTCAGCCACTTTAAGGAACTCTGATAGTTTAGTCATCCTGTAAAGAAACTTCTTGTAGATGTCCAGAGCGTCCTTGCACTGGTTCTTTTTCATGTCAAAGTATTTCTCTGCAGAGAGAAAAGAGGAGGATAAAATCACAAAGCAGATATTTAAAAGGAAAAGGAAAGGGAGACAAAGGGAGGCTCGACAGAGTAGAGAGAAACAGAAGCACTTAGCAGCTACATCAGAGCTCGTCCAGATGTATTCTGCATGTAAGATGAATCCTGCACATATGCTTTTTAAATGCTATACCTACTTACACCTTATAATGTTTGGCACACATTTTAGATCATTTGCTCACTGTGGCCTGTGAGCATGTGTTCATATGCGAGTGTGTGTGTTACCCAATAGGTTGATGACCCCTTCATTGTAAGCAGCAAACAGCCTTATGGAGTCTTTGAAGAGCAGCATGAAGGCTGAGTTGATCACGCCATTGGTGAGCTCGTTAGGGTTGGCCTGGAGAGAGAAGAGGAGAGGAGAGTGTGAAAGAAAGATTAAGAGAGAGGGAAGGTAAAGAAGACATCTCCATCACATCTTTCCAAAAGATTTTCACAAAAAGATCACGTCTCTTTCAAATATCCACAAATATCTTTTTTCCTGCTTTTAGCACCTCTTGAAGCGAACCCAACACATTGCCACATACAGAGCAGCTGTCCATTTAGTTTAGACAAATACTCAAGCAGCACACAGACACATATGCATTCCAAATGAGAAAACGCACCATCCATATTTATTGCTCTTTGAAGCTCGTTGGCACAAACCACTACGCACCCACCAATTTCAGCAAAATCTCAAGCCCATCCCCTTTTCTTATCAGTGTACACACACTCAAACACACACACACAAAGGCTAAAACAATAAATCTGTCACCATTAGATGCTGCTTACTCCATCAATAAAGAGTCTTCAAACTTTGCAAAGTTTTACATTTACATTTTGATTGGAACGTGAATCAACCGCAGTTTTGACAAGAAGTATGCATAAAGACAGACAGACAGACGCACGCATGCTTAGTACCTGGAAATCCAGCAGAGCATCCAGCTGGTTCTGAATGATGGGCAGCGTCTTTATCAGCTTCTCTGTGTTCATGGTACGCATCACTCCATCAATCCTAAGAAAACAGGAAACACACACTCGGCTGTAGCGGGCACCTTGTTGACAGAAATTCGTATGCAAATTTTGATGGAAATTAGGAAAAACACAAAAAAGGAAGGAAGGAATCATGAGAAAAAAAATTACATATGCATAGTACAAAAAAGGATGTTTTACATATTCACATTTTTTTTACAGCAACTTGATGTGAAATACTGGCAAAAAACACACTTTTTAAAAGAAATATGGCTCCACTCACTCGGCAGAATCATCATAATAAAAGATTCAGCACCATTTTACCACCAACAGTTGGACTTTATGAAATTGAAATTATATTATTCCTAGATTACTTCCAGAGGATGTACACACTGTCACTTTAACACAGGAGCCTTAAACACTGTCATTATTAGATGCATGATAATAATATAAAATGCAAAAAAGAAGTTTGGCTTTTAATCAGTCATGTTGAAATTTCCTGCAATAAACAATAATACGTTAACTTCAATAAAACCACACTTAAGTCTTTTTTTTTTTCTTTTTTTTTCACCTTTTGACACAGTCAGGCTGCCAAGCTATGCTCATCAACTACAAGCTTTAAATTTGTATTGAATTGATAAACATGAGTAGTAGCAATTTTTTTTATATCAGCTTTAGCAAATAAGTTAGTAAATAAGCGTTGTTCTGCCAATAGTGCCAAAAGCACAAAAACTCCATATCCTGGTGTGTGTTTAAAATGAGGAGTGAGGCTGTGACTGTGTGTGATCTCCTCCTACCCCCTCTTCATCTTGGTGAAATCCACAGCCACCAGTCTGTAGGACATGGCCTTCTCGTTCAGGTAACGGCTGTATCGCCTGATGAAGGTTGACATGTCATAACCTGAGAGAGAAAGTCGGAAGACAGTTATACTAGTTGGGTTATGTGACACACCTACAAATGTTTTACACGTATTATGTTATTTATGTAAATCAATCGAGTAATCAACCACACTGGAATATCAGTTGCAATATGTAAATACTTGACAGTATAAAACAATCTGGTACTTAATGTCATATAAGACAAATCCTGCTCACAAATTAAAACCAAATCATGAAGTGGAGTATCACCACAGGGCTTTTATGGAGTAAAATGTGTGTTAGCGTGCCTTACCTTGCAGAGCTCCCTTATCCAGGAAGTTGTTCAGGTTAAACAGAGTGTTTCTGGAGGCCAGGTACTGGATGAAACGCTGTGATAAGACAGACAAAAAAAAGTTTTGCAGTTCCTTCAAAATGAAATAAAACCTGTGAGCCATCATAAAATAATCTTTTTCTTGGTTTTACATATTTATTACCAGATTTTTGACTTGAAATGTGTGTGGAATTTGCAAGAACCAGTGTGATGGACCAAAGGCAGATCATTTGCTGACGTGATTACAGCTTCACTACTACGCATCTTGGCCAAAACTACCTTGAACCTATAATCAAAGACAATCTCCTAATTGTTTTTTAAAGCTTATTTAAATAACTGAAAAGGCTAAATGTCCATACTGAAACAGACATGTTCACTGTCTGATAGATGACAATAGCTTGTGCTCATTAGCTAACTGTTCATTAGCTTAGATCAGGAATACTCAGCACTGACATAAGTTTAAGGCTTCATTTAAAAGGTAGCACGCCACAATTTCTGCTAAAATTAGAAACAATCTCTCAAGAAGTCTTTGATGATTCAATAATTGTCTTCTCTTGTTGTCTGTCTCCGTTTGCCTTCCTGCAGCGAGGTCAGAACAGCATCCTCAGCACTGGTAGGGATTCGGTTCTTGCTCAAAGGCAGCAGCAGGGAGGATGATTTAACCCATGCTCCCCTGCTGCGTTAGTTGGTTTAACCTCTACCGCTGACATCACCTCAGGCTGGGCAGTCTATGTTTAAAAATTAACTATTCTCCTGCTGCATGTTCAAGTCATTTATTAGGACTCCTTCAGAGTAATAGCTCACATACTGCTGGTGAGGGAGGACAAATTGCAGGAGGACGTGGACAGAAAAAAATTAATTAACCTTTTGGAAGAAGCAGGAGATTGTCTGCTCACAATAATGAAGTATTATGTAATAACCCTTTGGAAATTAGTTCAAATCTAAAGCTTAAACTTTACTACAGAAAGTGATGAATCATGTCCTAAC
Source organism: Helostoma temminkii (assembly GCA_900302695.1). Lineage (NCBI taxonomy): Eukaryota > Metazoa > Chordata > Actinopteri > Anabantiformes > Helostomatidae > Helostoma > Helostoma temminkii. Next base: position 118,074 of record OMLM01001284.1, read on the forward strand.
AATCTGTTACAGACTTTTTATCATTTCTGTTTATATTTCAACATTTTCCACTGCTGTAAAAAATAACAAAAACCTAATGCATGTATCCCTTCCTGTCCTTTTCCTAAACACTAGTTACTTTTTCATTTTGACAGATATGATGTCACTAAGCAGGTACTAAAAATTCTTTACTTCCCATTTTCCAGGGGAGGTTTACTCAACGTGTCTGCTCTTTTCCCCCCACCACCTTGTCTCAAATTGACTTATGTTTATATTCTCATACCTGGGATTCACCCAGTACAACCTTTGCCTTTTGCCGTTGGTTTTTTATCAGCTCCCATATTTTTATCCTCTTCTTATGAGATTTTTCCTTTGTTTTGGCCTTGTTTCAGAGCCTCTCACTGTCCAGATATTAATGATGACCAGCCCTTTACTTATTCAGTTTCTCTGGAATTTGATTTTCAAAGTGAATTCAGATTTTTGGAAGGACTTCAGTCCTGCAGCAAGTGCTGGTAGCTCATGTATTTTCCAACTTACTGTCTTGAGAGAACTTGAGAGACATGATTTCTAACTCACTAACTTTAGACCTGATGTACCTGCAAAAACAGATTTAGTTTTTGGTCTGCTGGGGGAAACAGAAACAAGACTTGGCATGAATCGATGAGTGAAACATAGCATTAAATTTCCCAGTTGCTACTAATTACTTCAATCACACTAGCTAATAGTTTTGGCCTTTTATGTCTTTTAGTTTCTATTTGCAGACAAAACACAAGAGAATAAAAAGGTTAATGTTTTAAATTGTTCATTAGAGTGCTCAGAATTGGGTTCCCTGCCTATATAATAATATCAATAACTAGTATCATTCCTTTGTAGTTGTTTCTGAGATACAATTCCTAAAAATATGGTTATTTTAAACCCTGTGGAAACTAGAGATCTGATATGAACCCTGGACCGAAAGACTAGATCTAAACTTGCTCTCTGTCCCTCATGAACATGTCTACCATCTTGTCTTTCTCATATCACAGAATAAGAGAGTTGACTGAAATAAGTCTGGGCCATCATCCATGGTTTTGGGAAATCAGGCCTCAGGCTTCCAAAAGCATCTTAACTTTAAGGCTGTCTCTGTCCAACTGACTTAAAATGATCTGAGATTTGCCAGTTTGCCAATTCCCGTTCTGGAAGAGAACCAGTTCTCACTGGCTCACTGTAGTATCTAAGACTGTGTGTGTGTGTGTGTGTGTGTGTGTGTGTGTGTGTGTGCGCGCGTGTGTGTGAGCACAAATATGCTTGCAGGCATGTGTGTTAGATTCAGCTGCTCTGACACATTTCCAAGGGATCTGGGATTGTTTAAAAAGGCATAAAGAATTTGATTTTGTTCTTGTCCTTTTTTGTCTGTATGCTCACACTCTGGGGACAAAACTTTGTTCACACTGTCACATGTGGGGATTCAATTTCCATCTGGACAGAAAATTTCATGTAAAACGTTATTCACTGGTTTAGGACTACGACAAAGTTCAGGCTGATTTAAAAGTTGGGGTGCAGTTAGGTGAGAAAACCCCCAGGATGTCAGTGTGCTGGCAATCTTTAACTTTAACAATGATGAAAATTCAATAAATCCAGGACTTTGTTTCCCTGACAAAGTCCAGCATGTTGTCTGAACAAATAAACTGACAACTGACTGCATTATCCATTATCAACTTTTGATTAGTTGTTCAGCAGATAAAAAGTCAGATGAATGAAGATCACAAGTTCCCCAAACCTATGGTAATGATTTATTTATTAAGTATTAGTAAAGTATTGATCAAATAAAACTGACTCCTCACAAACTAGAATAAACGAATGCTTCGCTCTTTAAGCCATAACTGAATTTAACAATTAATCAGTGTTACAGATTCCTGCAGATTTTCTTTAATCAACTCATTAATTTATCATTTCAGCTGTGAATGTAAGTGGGCACAATGTACTCTGAGCTACAGCACGTGGTGTCTTAAGACCGCTAGCAAGCATGAGGTTAAATAAGAAGCTGCCTTGACAGTGAGGGAAACGTATTAATCCCAAATTGAAAATGGTAAGAATGAACCCAGGTTAAGATAGAGAAACTTAGACAAGATGGTCACAGATATAGAGAGGGAAAGGAGAAGTAGCAAGAGAAAGAGCTCATGAACTTCATAGGCTCTCTTTCTCTGCCTCTTGTGTGCTGACTGTTCTCTTCCTCATCAAAAGTCCATCTGACAAGAGCCTGCATTTCTCCCGCAGCCTCAAATACAAAGGCGGAGGCAGAGAGAACCCACACAAAGTGAATGGATATAGTTAAAAGGAGAAAATCTATAAAGGGGCAGAAACACTCGGTGCAGAGAGAGAGAGAGAGAGACAAAGAGGGAGACTCAGAAACCAGCTGAGCCCTAGATTATTCAGCAAAGACAGTTTCAAGACAAGGCGCAGATTCAAATTTTGCGAAAAGGTGTAGAGCAAGAACAGAGAGGAGAGAAAGGAAGAGAGAATGAGAAGATGTGCAGAGATACACAGACGGAGAAGCAGGTCGCCTCGGCTTGTCAAATAATTCATGTTAGCATATCGGAGAACAACCTCATGCATTATTAAAACATTTAGATCCTGGTTCAACCTCAACAGTGAAACATAGCTATACATAGAGCAACCACTATCCAGCTTTCACCCATTTTCTGCCTTCGTGCTTACTCTCGCCCTGTGTTTCTCCACCTCTCTCTCTTTCCATGTCTTTCTCTCAAAAGTGCACAAGTTGGTGGTTTCCGTAGTAACCAAACACCATGGCCCTGCATTGACCTGAAGTGTTTCCCCCTCGCCCTCCCCACCTTTCTTTTTTGAATTGTGTAGCCACATTATGTAGTGGAGAGGGCTGGAGCTCTGTAGACAGACGCAGAATTTTTACAGGAAATTGTGGCGGCGCTTTATAAACCAATGTTGATGTCTGCCTGAATTCTTGGTAGAGCATACAATGATTTTTGTGCAGACAGTAACGGCCTTTATGCCCTGGACTTTGTGCCCGCAGTTTGGAAAACGGTTTGTCATGTTTGATGTTTAAAGACAAAGGTTGTGACCCCAGCCCCTTCTAACACCTTTAGGATGTAATGGAACAAATTGTTTTTTAGCCTTGGGTTTTACTTATGGAGTCTGCATTTACTGGCAAAAGGGATTCTGATTCTGACAAACAGTAATTTGGAAAGGCCTGAAAAGGAAAGAAACCACTCGTGTGCGGTGCAACATAAAGAAAAAAAGTTGCCAAGGAAAACATCAAGGCCTGATGACAGAAGCATTGTGGGAGAAGTCAAAGACAACCCCAAAATAATGTCAGTGACATAATAAGAGAGATCATACCACAAGATGCAAACCTCTCATCAACAGTAAGAATCAGAAAGACTGGCTAAACTTTGCCAAAAAGGACAGAAATGAGCCCTAAAAGCACTGGAATAGTTTAAGGGGGAGATGAGACCAAGGTTAACCTCCACCAATGAGATAGACGGGTCAAACTGTGGGAGAAGGAAGGATCTGCTCAAAACCACAAGCCCATCTGTGAAGCACAGTGAAGTTAGGGTCATGGCTTGGTCTTACATGGCTGCTTCTGGAACAAGCTCACTAATCTTTATCGATGATATGTCATGATGAATTCAGAGGTTTTCCAGAAATATATCATAACTAATTTGGAAGCACTTCATAGTGTAACAGATGATAATCCATAACACACTGCCAACTATCGAAGGGAAAAAGGTGGAAGGTTTTAGACTGGTCAGTTCAATCACCAGCCCTTAACTCAGCTGAACTTCCTGCGAACAAGACTGAAGGGAGATTCCCCGTCCCCCAGTCAAACAGTGAGGGTGTAATGCATCACAAACGTCATGTTTTTGTTGTTTTGTTTTTGTTATGATGGTTAAACATCACAATTAATATGTAGTTTACATGCGTACTGAACATATCACAGATCAACTGATCTGTTACACCACTATCAAACAGCTACTGAAGGTGGTTGCAGTAAAGGTCTGGAAAACAGGAAACCATTTGAAACAATCTGTCGAGGTCAATGCGTTTCAGACTTGATACAGTTATGACAAAAATCTGCATCCTGTGTAGTTAGGTTGTTAAAGCAGTTGTCTACAAACTGCAGGGTCAGTAGTTTGATATCCAGTTCCTCCAGGCCACAGGTTGTGTCCTTTTGCAAGACTCTGAACCTCCCAAACTGCTCACTATGTGTAGTGTAATCTGTCACTTTGGATTAAAGTGCTTTGCTAAAAAAATAATGCAACCAATCAAGTTTTTACTTTAAAACTAACTATGACTCACTTGAAAAAAATCCAAATAAATTGGCTTTGCAGTTATGATATTTTTGGGACTGTACTGTACTACTGATGGGTGTTCATATACATTACTGGTACAAATGATTAGATTTACTATCACAATCCTATGGTAATAATAATTTTTAATTTCAGTGGATGTACCTTCGAAATGTTTAACGGCAGTCAGCTAACTGAAACACTGAAAAAATTACAAAAGGCTCCACTCAAAGATGAGATGTACTTGGCAGTAGTGGTAGACGAGACGTACTTTATGTCCTTCCAAAAAAGAAGTATGTTATATGCCCACAAACAGCAGTACTCACTGACTTCAGATAGTTTTCATTTCTTCTCCCTATGGCCTTAAAAAAATAAATAAATCCCAGACTAGTCTGGTTGGTAAACATGAGCTGTGTGCAGCTTACTGACGTCATATTACTTCATATTTGGGAAGCTGAGACAGTTACCACTCTGAATCTGCCAGTGTGTGTACAGACCCAATGAAAAACCACATCTTCTGCTGGCCAGAGAAATTATTGATCCTGGAAGTGAAACTCACTCCTAGTCCTCACAGACTGTACAGGTCTAAGGTGTCTAAGATATTTAAGCTTCGCTGCCTTGCTCAAAGAGAGCCCAACAAGGAGAAGGAACCGTTTAAAAGGGAATAAATGGGTCAGTTGGGCCAATTTATCTGCAGACAGGGCTAGAGAGCCCACAGGGGTCAATGAGTCCAGAGGGGAGTTCATTTCTGGCTCCAGCGCGCGACTTTACTTTCTCTTAAAATCACACATGGACAAAATCGACAGAAGCGACTGCAAAGTGATTTCTACTGAGAGATGATGACTCACACAAGAAGAATGAGTCGTGATCAGGCTGTGTTGAATGGAAGCAGCTCTTATGCAAGCAGAGAAACACACAGACACACGCAGGCGGGCGCATTGGATACATGTGCACACACTAACTGCCAAGCCTAAATCCTGCCTGGGATTCTCCCCCCTCTTGTATTTCTTCCTCCTCCTTTCTCCTACGTAATGTTTCTCCTCCTCTTACGCAATCAACCATTTAACCCCCAAATCCAATCAAAGTGTGAAAGAAACAGTCACAAAGAGACTCTGGGTGAGAGCTGAGAATGACAGGATTAAAAGAATATGCCTAGATATAAATGTGTATGTAAATCTGGCTTTGGCAATACCTGAGTGTGTTGTGTGTGCCTACGAGGTGACAAGGCTAATAGTGTGTGGGCTCCTGCGCTCAGGGGAACAGTTGTGCCTTGCTGTTGGATGAATGTGTCTGCGAGGTCAATGATGCAGCCAAGCAACATGAGTCACTATTTGAAACACTAATGCTCACACAAACACAGAGCGGGTATTGGTAGTTTTCTCCCTACTATGCAATCTTATTTGAGATAAACACAACTGTGCTTCATTTAGTCTCAGTAAATGTTACAATTAGAAATTATGGAATTGCACTCAGAGCTTTTTAAAAGGCTTGGAACAGCAAATGTGTTTGTGTAGTTTTAAAAAACTAAATATACAAATCAATTTCCATAAAAGAGGAAACTAACCATGGCACTCAAAGAGCATTTCAGTAAGAAACGTCTAATCAAAGGGCTTAAAATTGCTAAATATTGCACTTTGCAGAGACATGGTTCTATATTTACAGCTGCAATTCAGTTTGCTTTACAATTCTGGGAAACTTTTGGATGTCTAAATGAAAAGATCCTAGAGTGTTTTATTTTCCATTTCAACTGTGAAGTAATCTGTTAGTCTTCTATTTGCTACAGCTTTGGTTTGTGTTTTCCCCTGTTTGGCTTCTTCATAACAACAGCAGCAGAGGCTCATGGGTATTGTAGTGCAGTGTTAGAGCCATCCATCATGACAAAGTAGCAGATAAATCATACATTCCCAGATAGAAAGTTAAAATATTTAAAACTAATGGCCACAACATGATACTGTAATACTGTTAAATATGACCCCTGTGTTCGCATGTTGGGGAACATTGAGAATATCAATAGAAAAAAATATTCAATTTGAATTGCCAGTGGTTGAAACGCTTATTAGCTGGTTATCTAACCCTTTGTGACTATATTTTTCAAATGTACTCGAAAGGGTTTGGCTACCTCATAACTAATCATAAACCACATTCCTAGATGACAGTGTCACCTTGGGCGTGTCATAAAAAAATACAGGTGTTTTACTTTCAAAGTGTCATTAGGCTTAAATGTATGAGGTCAGTGTTCAGGTATTCCTCTTTTGTTTGTTCACAAAAATAGATCTTGTGAAACGCATCGACTATGGTGAAAATCTGAATCTAAAGACAGCAAGTGACAACATTTTCATACATTTTTCATGAAGTATTTATTATTTATTCTAGAAGATAAACTGGGGATCAGGGTGTTTACAGTTTGCAGTTCTGTAACTTTTATATGTTCGTTTAACTTTTAACTTAAGATTAAATGCAGTGCAACATTTAACTATAATGCTTTCAGTAACTGAAGAAAAGGTTCAAAGCTAATTAAAGTTCTGCTAATTACACCTGGCACCTGACGAGAGACTAGTGAAGGAGTAAACTGCTTCTCACATGCACATCTTTTAGAACAAAGGATCAACTTGGGAGCAATCAGCAGAAGAGAATCTGTAAAAAAAATAAATCATTCCCCTTTTAACAACTACATAAAAATAGCCAAAAACAAAATCAGAGGTATTGTTCAGTATGTTGTCGTGTCTGACACTTAAAGTGGTGAAAATTCCTATTTCACTGAACATTAAAAGCTGCTTTCACACATGCACTAATTAGACATTAAACATTACTCAGGTGGGCTGCATGTGAAAACCCAAATGTCCATGTCAGTCGGCCCGGACATTGAATGGACATTATCCTGTGAGCCCCAAGTACAATGTCTATGTGAGCCCATGTGTGAATACAGCAGGTAATTGTCTGGAGTATTCACAGTAGGTATGTGGGTGTTCACTTTCAGTCTATCTGCTCAGCACATCAGAAAACATACATAACACATCATTTATATTCATGTCACTGTTTTTGCTTCAATGTGCTGCAAAAATAACTAACTGATTTCTGCATCGTACTTTCTGTGTCACGTTGCGCCTCCTGCACGCTCCACACAGGGACCCCTCACTGAAACCAGAAGTACTATCTCAATTATAAGTATTTTAACAATGTGTCCTTGTTGTAACACAGCACTGAGGTCTGTTCTTTGGATTGGCTGAAGTCACGGTCATTGGCTGACTTTTTCTAGCCAATTTGGTATAAAACAACAATCCTGCATGGGTACAAAATATTGTATATAATTGATGGTGATATACAGAACACAATGTTGTGATAAAGAACTGAAGCTAAAGCTTTACTGTTCCTGGAAAAAAGTCATTATCTTTACCAGGTAATGATCTATGAAGACAACTGGGAAATAATGAAACAGCATGGTTCTAGCATTACAGTGTAGTGTAGAAGTAGTTATTCCCATTTCAGTAGTAACTAGTTAGATGCGGTATTATCATTGTGATCACAAAAGTTGTTGAATCAGCCTGTTCATTCCTCCTCACATACCCCTGTCACCGTATTTTTATGTGATAATGACAAAGATGTTATTGTAACAGAATCTCAGGCAGAGATTGCTGCAATGTCTTGCCCAGATCCAATGGAGAAATCCAAAGAGTGATACCCCTGCTGTGCCTTGTTATGGTTGCCAAGCTATTATTTTACAATGTTCTGTTGTTCTCCAGGGGGGTATAATTACAAATCAGCGAAGGTGTCAGCAGATACTTGAAATCAATAATCTGAATCAGTACTGAAGACAAAAAGTAACAAAAATAGACGCAGACATTCCATTAAACTAGTTGTACCCAGCAAGTTTCTAGATGGCTGAGCCTGCTTAGACCAGTAGGACCCGCCACACAAACACACACATTACTTTCATCTATTGATCACACAGATGGAGCCAATTTACTTGAGTTGAGAAAAACTTGTTTATCTGCCTGAAAGAGCATAAGGAAGTGTTTGGTGAGTGTGTCAGCTACTAGTGGGTCACCCTGGAGTTTTTACTTTTTAGATAGGATGTTTTGGTGTCCTCTCCTCCCCTCCACTCATACACCACCATTTCATGTTATTAACTTTGTGTCTTCTCGCTCCCGTAGTTGTGCCCCTTTCTCTTTGTCTCTCTCTCTATATATACTTTTCTGCAGGTGTCCCCGGCCTTTGAGCTGTATGTTCCCAGTGTGCAGTTGCTGGCAAAACCTGAACCTAGTTCTGCTGGAGGTTTCTGCCATTAAAGGGAGTTTTTCTCCACTGTCGCCTAGTGCTTGCTCGTGGGGGATTTGTTGGGTTTTCTATACATTTCCATATAGTTGTTTTGTTACATTTTGTAAGGTGTTAAGCTTTACATTGTAAAGTGCCTTGAAATGAGTTTTGTTGTGATTTAGTGCTATATAAATAAACTGAATTGACTGTCTGGAGCACACACAGACACACAGACACACAGCCCCCACACACACACACGCACGCACAAATGACATCCTCCCAGCCACGGCTCTGCTTAAGTCAGCACTTTTCTACCTTTTATTTTCTGCCATTTTCTCCTCGTCTTCTTTCCTTCCAGACTTCTTTCTCCTACCTGGTCAAATGCCTCTCTTTCATAACATCTTCCTTGCCCTAGCCTTGCTAAAATATCTGCCACCATCTGTGTTCTCACTCTCCCAGAGGAAAAGGAGATGAGAGCTCCAGTGACGTCACTGAAACAAATGGGCCGTTCACTATCGGGAACGCTGGTAGCAGGCAGAGATGACCGTTGGGGGGATGGCGAATCACACTGCAACTTTATACTGCTGTAAAACACACAAACTGTGTTGTCTCTCACACACACCTACTTGTTCTCTCTTCCTCCCTCTGTCCCTGTATGTCTCACACACACACACATATACACAAAGAAAAGGAAAGCAGCGTGTCCTGCTATCATCAGCAGTTTCACCAGCATCCTCACCAGACCGTCCCTGTCTCCTCTCATGTCCTTAATGACTCCTATACTGTCTACACACTGTCTCCTTTTCTTTCTCTCTCCCTCCATCTTCTCCATCCCTCACCTTACCACCACTCTTTCTTTCATTCATTCCTTCAATGCACTCCATCCTATTCCAGTATTCAGCATGATGTACACAATCACAGCTCTCCATCCTGATTCCTGACTCACTGAGGTGCAATCAATCAGACTGTAATTTTCCCCTGCTGACGCTTACAACCATCTTATCCTGAAAAGAAAAGATGATGGTAGTATTTCTGAGCACTTGGCGTCCTTGAAAACAAACTCCCAAAAGAGGTTTTACAGGGTTGTGTTATACTGTACTTTGTGGTCCTGCAAATCTTTGCTGTGTGACTTTTGTCACAGTACACCAAATACAAACAGAATGCTATGAAGGCTGCTAGTGTTAGTTTTGGTTTTGCTAGTTCAGTGTTAGGTTAGTGTTGCAGAAGTTTGCTTTTACAAGTTGAACACAGCAGGAATCCAATCATGAATTACAAATCTAAATGTGAGGGAACAAAGCATTTCTTTATTCTACAACACAGCATTGCATTGCCAATATAAACTGGACCATTTTCTTCAATAAATACAACATCCAGTTCACCAAATTAACATTACAAAAGCTTTGGTATAAACATCCGTTTCAAAGCTCAGACTGGTTTTGCTGAAGAATTGGCCAAATACAACCTTGAGGGTACGTTGAACCTTCGTGGCATTGCATAATGTTTAGTGTTTATGTAGTATTAGTACTAGGCTTATTAGTGCCTCTGTAATGCAATTTCATCACAAGAACCTGGGGAATCAGGTCCAGACATAGTTGCCCTTTCAGACATGTAGCACATAATAGGAGATAGGAGAAGTACTCCGTTTAGTTTAGTTAGGTGAGGAGTAATCAGAAGGTAGGACATAATGCAAAAAGTAGGCTACAGAAGCTACAGTGCTGGAAGCAGTTCCACGTCATGTGACAAAAACATCAACACTTCTACTGATAGTCGTGAGTATGTGCCGTATTCACACACAGGCTCGATCGGACATCACACCAACTTTCTACTACAGTGCTGGTAGGTTAAAGTCCACTTACTGTCTGCTCCATGTCTGCACGTTTGTGATCTCACATACAGCACCTGCAGCTAATGGCTAGACACGTTCAGGGTTGCAGTGATGAAAACAACTTAGGTTTATCTTGGCAACACAGGTAATTCCTTGTGTTGATGTTATCAGTGCTCAGTCATGTGATTTACTCCTTTTCCACCATGCCAGTTGCTGAGCTGGTTCAGGGCCGGTGCTAAATTTCAAACCAGGTCTTTGCGTATCCACAGCCAAGAAACTGGCTCTCAGCCAGAAAAAACTGGTTCTAGACTGGCACCAACTCTTCGCTGGTTTAGAAATAAGAACCGACTGCATCAGCGGATGGTGGTTAAACTATCGTGATCAACTAAGGATGTGTTGTAAAGATAAAAAAATAAAATAAAATCAGTCAGTGTATGATTTATTAGATTTGTGTAACGACTGATAAAATTTATCAAATGTACTTATTGACTACTACCTAGAAAACAGTGGCTGATTAGCCGGTGGAAAACAAACTGTTTCTTAAATGGTTCCCAGTTGAACCATTCATGTTCATCAAAAAAGGGTATAAGATATAACAGTTTTAGAATAATCGTGCCTTAATTGCCTTAACGCAGTGAGAAAATATAATCTGACTTTTTATTTTATTTGAAGATTTTGTCTTATAGCTGCTGTAGAGTGAATAGTGCTTATTGGAAGACAAAAGGTTACCACCAAATATCTCATTACATAAAGTAAACCTGAGCATAAATCAGTCTTGGAGAACCAGTTACAGCAAATGCCAAGAAAGAAGAAAATCAGGTAGAGTATGTGTCTAACACCCATTTGAAGAATTGCTTTAGGCTTTCAAAAATCAATCAATGACTTTTACTGCTTAAATTGGAATTAAAAGAATGTACCCTTCTTTTGAATCCACAAACTCCCTTCCTCTCTATCTTTCTATCAGTATCAAACACTCCCAGGAGAGAAACCCAGTAGGGAGTGGGGGGACACTGTGGTTGGGAGTAAAGAGGTATAAAATGGCTCACCCAGCCATTGTTTGTAGTTTCCTGCTGGATTGTTTTTGGTATATATTGGCCCATCATACAAAGGCTTGGAAGTAGAGGTACAGTACATGCTGACATATATTCACAACTGGGACAAGGCACAGGCAAGGAGCTAGAACCAAACGCTTATCACATCTCTATTTGTGTGTAGTACATTTCAATTATTAACTTTGTATTAATCTGCGATGTGTTTATGACGACTGCTGTCTGTCCACTTGTGCTTATCAACAAAAGTAGAAACAGCTCGTTGCAAACTCCACATCCTGCAGCACAAAGACATAAGATTCAGTGTGTCACTAGAGTGAGCCAAGATTCTTGTGGGCAGAGAGCAAAAAAACTGGTCTTTCCTTTTTTTGTTAGTAAAAAAAAAGACATTAAAACATAATGATTCACCTGTTTTTTGTGCTGAATGGCAAATTCCCACATTCCATTTTAAAGCATGGAATGAGCATTCCACCAGGAACAGTATAATGAAATGGGTTGCATTTAAAACAGGTGCATTGTGCTGACATCCAGACCAACTTGCAATTTATATTAATATATATAAATATTATTTTAATTTATATTCAGTTGTTTCCTCCTCTCCATCCCTACCTTCCCTAGTGTTCAATCTCAACTGCACATTTTACAGTTTGGGCACAAGGAACAACCTGGTTTGGCTGCTACTGCATGTCTGGCCATGTGTTCATACAAATTAATTCAAGATGATAAGGTAAAAAATTGAGGTTTGGTCATAATCACTTTTGGAGGACACTAATACCAGTACCTGGTGATATGATGGCAGGTGGGTCTGGCTTTACCACTGGCCTTTTATCCAGTCTTGTCCTACTGAATCTGACCTGATAAACATCAGATCCTATACGTGAAAAACCAAATAAGATACCCATTTTACTCTGAGTTAGAACTAGTTTTATTCATCTTGAAGATATTTTTCATAACTGATCATCAATGTATTTTATTCAGTCTGTCTCAATCTGAATCCTTGTTGTGACATCAGCTCTCTGCCACCTTTGAATTTAAAAATCACTTTATCTCACGATTATGTCAATTATCTTCTAGTCTTTTAATGAACATTGTATTTTGGTTTAGATAAAGTGGCTTCATTTAAAAGGAGACCAGCTACTTAGACAAATCCCACTCTACAAATAAATAACAGTATTCAGGCTGTTAAGCGATCCTGTTGGAGAGCTGAGCGCCTGTGGAAATCTACCCAGCTCCAAGTGCATTATCTTTATCTAAAGCTATTCCCACAGTAAATATAATACTACATTTATTGTTGGAAGCTAACCCGAACTTGGTGTCATTTCTGACAAGACACTGCCTTTGAAATGTAAAGTGTTTGACTCATTTCAGTCTATTTCAATTGAGGAATATTACCCATGGTGTCTCAGGCTCAGATGGAGATCACTGATGAGTCCAAATGCCTTTAATTGAAGCAGATTATCATCAGTTTTACTCTCATTTTCCACAGTTTCGCCTCCTGAAGGAAGCCAGGTTGCTGCTTGTTTCCCACTCGGTCCAAGCGAGGGGAGTGTGTTCTGGTATTAAAGTGACATCTGTGCATACACTCCATAAATAAATATAATTTATTTACTTATTGTAAATCATTCCTTTTCTATATGCTCCTTTCTTCCTTTCCTACTCCAACTCCCTTACTTCTCTACTTCCTCCTATTCTTTCTAAGCTTCCCTGCCTCCTTCTTTGTTCCCTTACCCTTTCCCCACTACCCCCTCCTTTGGCTTTCCTTTGTCTGCACCCCTCTTCTTTATCAAATACCCAATATACATTATTGTTTTATAAATAAAAAATGAAAACAATAGTTTTTTAGCAATAAACATTCAGTATTTTCCTTATCTTACTAGACAGGCCTCTGAAAACTCTACACAGAGTCGTTGGGCGACAGGAGACTCAAACACTATCACTGAAACACACACAAATGAAATTATTTCAAGTTTAGAAACTCTAAGGCAGAGTGACACAAGAAAATACACTTCAGCTTGAAGCCTTCCTCATATCAGCAGTGGGTGACATTGAGGGGCTAATATCTAATATGTAATGTGACATAGGTCAGATATGTGACTGCTTACATCCATCACAGCTTTATCAACAACTCAAGTGTAGGCCTTAAAATTAAATTATGTGACAAACGGCACTTTCCTTTCACAGCGGAAGTTTTTTGAGCACCAGTCACTTCGTTGCAACCGGCCACCGTGTTGATCTGAAAAGCAATGTACAGTCTATTGACCCCAATTCTGTGGGTCTGTGGTTTCTAATTTTACGGCCAGATTTCTCTCAGCTCTGACTGTAATGGATGGGACGGTCACGAGGGAGCAGGGACACCTGGTTGCTGAGCCTCATTCAGCACCACTGTCCTGACAGGCCTGATGAATGCAGGCGGGTGAGTACACATACACACACAAACACGCTTCACTACACCCTCTAGCCTCACTCTGTTAGACTAGACCAGAAATACAGTGCTGCAATGCACCGTGGGTGTGTTTGTAATAGGATTTTTCAATTACTGTATATCACGTTTGTACTTTACATGATTAATAACCACTAGAACAGTACCATATTGATAATAAAACAGCATTTTAAACGTCCCATTGCACTTGAATTATTTTTAACTTTAATGGTTGCATGGCTGTGTTATTCATTTAACTAACAAGATTACTACGTAGCACCATACAAATTGTATATCTAAAGCTTTACTTATCTAATTGCTACAGGGGAGTAGGGAGAAAGACAATATGCTAAGGGTCTTAATATGCTTCTGATCTGGATTGCAAAAGACAAAAGGATACTTGCTTATCCAAGTATCAATAAAATGATGTAAACACAACAATATGGTGTTATATTAATATTAAAACAACCATCCCAGACCGTTATTGTTTACCAGAATGACAATTTCATTATACAACATAAATAAATAAACTAAAGGCTCAGTGACTGTGATCTAAAAGCTGTTTGCTGACAGCATGAACATAACATATATATAATTTGAGAGCACTTTGACTGATAATCCCACACTGACTCTATAATAAAACTCCAGTAAAAGTGAAATAAGCTAAGCTGATGTCAAAGCATTTAGAGGCTTTTTTACATTTCAAAACACAAGAATCTCACACCCATCTCTTTTTCTCTTCTGAGGAAGTTTGGATTGATGCAATAAACGGACAACGAACAGAAGGAAGCATTACACAATGTAGAGTGACTAAACAAGGAATTAGCACTTCCCAATTTTAAAGGAAATCAAAAGTCAGTTTTAGGTGTGTTTTCATTCAAGCTGTATATGTCTGTATTTTCATCCAGCAAAGTGCACTAGAGGTCAGTGTGTACAATATCTGTGCATGTATGCACATGCCCCTAATGGTCCATTAGTTCATAGTGTTTATTAACTTGTAGCTACAGGGGTCAGATATGCATCTGTACAAATGATTTTGGAAAAAAATATGGTTATTCGCTTACTCTTGGCACAAGTTAGCTGTGAAGCCAATGTGATGTCTGCACAGTAAATGTGAGGCTTCTGCCAGCAGCCTGTTAGCTTAGCTTAGCACAATGAAAGGAAACAGGGGAAAACTGCTGGACTGGATTTGTCTGAAGGAAAAAGAACCACCAAAAGAGCAACTTAAAAGCTCACTAACAACTATAACACTCGGTTTTGTTTGTTCTGTAGAGAAACAAAGTAATTAAATTTGTGCAAGCTTAACTAACTAGCTGCTGGCTGTGGCAGCAGATGCTGAATTTCTCATATATGTCAAGAGCTGGGACGTCTAATTCAATATACTCCATAAACTGAACTCTTTACTTCTGTTATGTAAGAAGTTAATACATCTACACAGACTGAAAAGCACAACTCAAAATTAATCTGTCCTCCATGTTACAGAAGCTGCACTGCACTTTTGGGTCAAAAATTACAATTAATTTAAAAAATTTCTTCCAAACACAGTAGGGATAGCTTGAATTTCAATTTCCAATTACTGTGCTTGACAGTCTGCAATCCCATGGAGTGACTGTGTTATTCTTCTAGCTTTCAACCACATTTTTATTAAGTTAATTTATTTGATTATTCATTTGCTTCTATCCTTGTTCCCCATTTTGCTTCCAGCTTATAGTGAGCAAATTATTCACCCAGCTCTCCACAGCTATTTCGATTATTCACTCCATGGGTCCAGTGTGTAAGTCCTCACACTGTCCCTATCCCGTATGCATTAGTCAGCCTTCCACCACCCCCACTGCTGATCCTAATGATGATATACACATGAATAAATTACCAAAGTGTGTACCACATTGTGTTTGTATTTATGAAAGTGTGACACACTTGAATAATAATACAAGGCAGGGATTGTGTGAATGTGTGTGCAAGGATCCTACCTCGTTGCCGTACATCATGAGGTGGTGGGTAGTGATAAGGGCTTTGAAGACCACCACCCAGCTGGAATTGGCCGTGCGTTCAAACAGCGTGTCTGCCAGCTGGGGAATGTTCACGTTCATCTCATTGGTGCAGTGGATCAGATCTGGCAGAGGAAAAAAAAAAAAGATACATAAAGAGCTATTCTGCAGCAGAACATAAAGCAGTAATGACAATCCTGATGGAGAACCACTATAAATGGCTTTTCACAGAAAGATAGAGAAATATACAGAAACACTGATATACCAGAGGCAGACAAACACAACACACACTTTATCTGAATTGTTAGGTGAATAACGCATTAGGGACAGCTGCTAGCTGCAGAACTCCTACTCCTCCTCTGCTGACGTTCACTCAGCATCTAATTCTTTTTCTGTTCTGAGACATGTGAGCGGGACTTAAGGTGTCATTCATCCACTGAACATACAGGAACCTTCTGATGCAGAGAATGTCAAGTTACACAATTTGTAGCCTCAATAATTAAACGATGTGGATGGAAACTAAGGATAATAAAGATGCTTAAATGGTCTGGCATAATATCATTATAGCATGTTACCCTATATCCTATAAAAGAGTATAATGTATGTTCTCCACTCATCATTTATCTTTCTGCTTATACTGATAATTTTTAAAAACTAAATTATTTTCAGAGCACGCTAATAACCTAACGGTTACTGCAGATGCCACAAAACTCAGTACAGTACAGTACAATGTATTCCAGATACTGATAAGTAAATCTACAAAAACTAATATGTCACACATTTCAAGTTAAAATAGGAGTGAACGTGTCTCAGCTGTTCTAGTCCACTTAAATGTTTCTGGGTTACACATAGGCCTTCTGCTGTTAGACTGTGACTTTGTTGTTGCTACAGTCTTCAACCCTGCTATTTGTAAAAAGAGCTGACCCAAGCGCGTAGTGTAGCCTAAGATTAGCTGCCTTGAATTAGCCCTACTGCTATAGTTACTACCATCTCTTCATCAAACCAGTCATGACAATATGTATAAACTCTAAACCTAAACATAAAGCAAAGCCTGTCATCTTGCTGGGCTGTCAGATCAATCCACATTTAAATTTGCTACTTAACGTGGGAGGTGCCTGACATGATCTGACCAGATACTAACAGCTTGTCATCCTCTACAACACTTTAGCTGAGATTGATTTGAACCAGCTCTCGTTCAGGTCCCATAGCTTATTATAAAGATTCAGTGTCTTCGCTCGTTATGCACACAGTGAGCCTCTCCAGCACAAACATCAATACAGACACATGGCTAAATTAAGCATTCACACCACATATCTTTTTTTGTTTTGTTCTCATTTCTCTGGCGTTCTCCACCCCTTTCATTCCTTCGCCTTTATGTCTTTGCCTGCTCTCTCTCTCTCTCCATCCACATCCTCTCCCTATCCTTTGTTCTTCACCACAGGACTTTAGGAGCTGCCGGCCCTCACACCTGGTAACTACGGAAACAGCTTCTCATTGGACTGCACGAGGAAGGATTGTTGCGGGTGAGTCCCATTGGGAGACTTCATCATAATAATCAGGTGCACACACATGTACAAGCACGCACAGGTGCACACACTTATTCAATAAAGACCCATCTTTGCCCTTTCCTTCACTCACTTGACACATTATATTCCTCAAGAGCTTGTAACACACAAGCCTTAGTCTCCATCAACATGAGACACACACACACACACACACACACACACAGAGGCTGGTGGGCTATTTAGTCAATACAAACGAGTGTGGGATAATGTAATACAAAGGTACATTACAGCACAATACATCCATTTAGCTGCATTTAGTGGCGTGAATGACAGCCAATCAGAGCATGGTTTCCCAGCTAACAGGGTGAATCTAAATTGCAGTTTGACACAAAGTGGCAAGAGGATAAATTGCAGCATTTCATGCCTATTTCATGGAAATTGTTCCAGCAATGTGAAAGCAACAGCAGGTTCAATGAGTCTTTTCAGCACCGGCCTTGTTACCTTGTCACCTTGTCTTTCTGCCTCTCTGCTACTATTTTCCCTCCCTCTGCATCTCTACATAATATTACTAATGTTGATTAGAAACATTAATATCTCTGAGCTGGGGACAGGCATAAGGAATGACTCATATCTTTGTAAATTAGCAACCTCACAACTGTTTGGTTTTCAATCTATACATCTATCTGCTACCTTTTTCTTTTCGTCTCTTTTCCGTGTCCATCTAGTCTTCTTTTTAACAGAGCTCATGTTTTTTCATTAGGTCTGAAGTGGTGTAAAAGGGAGGGAGGGAGAGAGAGAGAGAGAGAGAGAGAACTAAAAGAAGGACTGATTAGGTCTATAGGGACGCTTGTGCATGGGTGTGTATGTGTGCAAGTGATAATGTAAAGAGGGTACATGTGCAGACTTAATCAGACAGAGTGGAAAGCATTAGATGCCACTGATCCCAGACCAGGGGGTGGAAAGGGAAGGCGAGGCAACAAACAAATCAGGGTAAAGAGAAGGAAGAAAACAGAGAGACAAGGCAGAACAAAACAAAGAATGAGATAGGATAAGAAAGATACAAAGAGAGAAAAGCAAATGAAATAGAAAGAGTGACCAAAAGATAGAAAAACAAGAAGAGATAATGAGACATGAGAGACATGAGTGTCTCTTCATCCAGACAATTTGCAAGGATCCACACACAGCTGAACAAGCCTCCTCTCCTCTCTCTCCTCTGTTCCCAGACATGGTCTACAGAAGAAACAAGCGTGGGGATTTTTCCCTAGCACACAGTGTGCAATTATTCTGACAACAAATGGAAAAATACATGAGATTCAGGCAAACACCTGATCATCTTGCGAGCAATTACCTGCACAACACCTGCACAAGGAATCTGACTAGGCTAATTGTCAGCAACATTTTACAAGACAGTTGAACAACACAGGGCTGAAGATGCTGGTGTAGAAGGAAGCATGACACAAGTCTGAACACTCTACAAGCATATTGTGTATACAGAATTGAGTCGTGAGAGTTGAATGTACTGTATGAATATTGGTCTATAGAGCATAATGTTAATCTAGCATTGTTTGTATATAGAAGTTAACAACATGGCAGATAATCTAAGCTTTGCTCAGTAAGACCTTCACTCTGCATGAACAAAAAAAACAACAAAAAAACGCATGCATTGGTTTGAATCGGGCAGGACACGGTAGTGTGATGGTCTGGGGCAGCTTCAAGACCTTCAATATTACTAGCCATAACTCATGGAACAATGAATTCCATCCTCTTCCATAAAATTCTGAAGGAAAATGTCTGGCCATCATTTCTTGACCTCAAGCTCAAGTGCACTTGGGTTATGCAGCAGAGGAATGATCCAAAACACCAGCAAGTCCGCCTCAAAATGGTTTTTGGGTGGCCTAGTCGAATCCATTTGAGATGCTGTGGCGTGACCTTAAACAGGCCACTCATGCTCAAAGAATCCTCCAATGTGGTTAAACTAAAACAATTCTACAAGTAAAAGTGGGCCAAACTTCCGCCGCAGAAATATTAAAGTTGGTTAGAGACCACAAATTTTAGCTGGGTACATAACGCTTCCATGTTACATAACTCACTCTGTTGTCTGCAATAATCTGTCTAATATCATGTTGTTTATGTCCAACTTCACTGACAAGGGCAACTAACCTTTAATAGGAAAAAAGCTAATTGACCCACTAACCACAAAGTACATGGTACATGTCATCCAGCAAGTCATTGCGTTGGCCAATCAAGCACAAGCAAGAATGCATGACTGGATACTTTCATAACATTTAAAAGAAATCCGCTGTGTGACAACACTCACATGAACACATGTGGGAGGAGGAACTGCTTAGTAACCTCAGTCCTAACAGTGACCTTCTCTGTTCCCATCTGAGCTGAGCTCCATTGTTACTGGTCATCTGTTGAACTCCGTGGCCTTTGATTAAACCACAATAGACCGTAGACTTCCCGGTACCAAGGGACGAGGGTGAAAGCAAGGGAAGCCAGACTGTATCTGATGAGGAAATGCCATGTTGTGTGTGTGTGTGTGTGTGTACACTGGGGAACGAATAAACTCAACACAGATATTTATCAGATTTCTTTTACCAGATTGCGGTTTGTGTGACGTTATTTTTTCAAGTGTGGCAATAAGCATCTGCAAACCCGAACTACAGACACTGCCTTATGAGAAAAAAAGCAGGTGGTCAGATCAAGCAGAGGAAGAAGAGCAGGGAGAAGACAGAGATCACATGTGGACCAGCTGGCTACCTTCTATCTGTGCTTTCCTTTCGTCTCTTAGCCACCTTTAAGTCCCCCATATCCTCCTGCACCACGGCAATAAATACACAAAAACACACACAAAATCCTGCTTCTCTACCCACTTTCATCTCTTTTGATCTGCAGACAAACTCATCTCGTCTCACTGCGTCTCTTTCCATTTCTCTGTCTCTGGTATCTTTGCAATTTAGTGTTACTATTATAACGTGTTCTCTAATTACCTATCCCTGTCAGCCTTTCTCCTTCAGTCATATTAAATCTCTTCCTTCTCTCCCTTTGCTCCCTGTCTCCTGTACTTAATCCATTTCAGCCAAAAGGGATGAGCTGCCATCCTCCGAGATGACACAATGGTGCCAAAAATGGTTGAAGAATCCCAAGAATCCACAAGTATCAACTGCAGCTTCTTCTGCGACATAAAACAGCATTGGCACTGAAGTGTATGGTAACTCAAAGTTAGTATGGCTTAAAAAATAAAAACATGCTATTTGCATTATAATCGGTAATGAGCTTATTGATTAATATTTCCATTTCAGCTTGACAGTAGATCAAAGAGCGACTTCACTTATTTTCAGCTTCAAGAAACAAAAATGGCTACTGTTATTTACAACAAAAAATAAATAGTTTATAATGCTAAAGCCTGGGTGCCTGAGATATGGGGAAAAAATGCAAATAAGACCAACTTATAAGTTAGCAGATGTAGCTCAATGAAAAACAGAGACTGCTGCACACACACAGGTGAAGCAAGTGTTAGCCTTGTGGATGTTGTGTGTGTGGTACATTGTTGAAACAGATGCAGCTGCATCTCGCGGTTCACAAACACTTAGGGTAACATTTCAAGATCTAAGCATGTTGTCAATATAAAATGAACAACTGAAACTATCAACTTGAATTCCTTGCAAAGATCTGGATGCCTGTCTTTGACAAAATAATAACAGTGAGACACCATTTGCATGACGCCTTTTGATAGTCCATAATTTCTCCTGATCAGACACAAATGCTAAATATTTGCATACTTTACAGTTTTTTTCCCTCTAGTTGCCGCACCTCACAGAATTCTTCTTGCCAGAATTCTGGTATTAACCTGGTACTGAACTGTCAGGTCTCATGACACCCCTAACACAAACACATGAGCCTGAGCCGGGCTAATAAGGACAGCTAAGTTGATGTTATGATACAGCTGGGTTGTCGAGGTCAGGGTGCTGTACACCGCGTACATGTAGACACAGTAAGCTCTGTGTCAAAATACTACGAAGGGACACATGAATATACTGACTGAACTTATGACCCGCCTTAAAAAACACTGCCTTACTACGTCTGTAAAGGAGATCCAAGTAGCGACTGCAGTGTGGTTGTTTTCTTCGGTAACTTTCTTACTCTTCTCAACCTCATTGCCCAAAAACAGTGATTTAAACACCATAAACGGCAGAATATCACTTCAACTAAGCTCATAAAACACTTCAGTATCATCTGGAGATGCAAGCCTATCTTTGGGGTATCCAGCCGACAAACTAACAGCTCAATATCTGAGAATGATTTGCCCTTCAACAACACAGAGAGCTTAAATCATGATTGATGTGCGAGACAGTAAGTAAGTAGTAGTAATAGTAATAATAACATTGTTAAAACCTATGGTTTCAACTTATATAAGCCTCAGCAACAACTAAAACCAGAACTCATTTTCAGCCAACTCCCTTTCATAGATTGGATCTTTGCAATTCAGTTAAAGATAGCCAGTGAGCTGCCTGCTTAGGCGCAGATCAGATCAAGAACTGCTGTGACGTCCAAACCTTTAAAACCACTGACGTTTCGCTGAGCTGAAGTGTTTTCAATGTTTCACAGCTAAACTGAACCATTAATTTGATAAGAAGCAAGGATGTCAAAGATGATGTGAAATCACGTGGAGTATACTGACATAACAGTTTTTACTTTGAGTGCAACTACTGTCCATTACTTTTCCAGATCTTAATAACTAACTAACCTGTGCACTAGCTTGAATTTATGCCAACGGGAAAGTTTGAATGTTGGTCATCCATTTGAAGGACGATGTTTCTAACTAGTCTGCCACCCTGCAGTTCCAATCACTACGCAGGGAATTGAGATTGTCAAGGTTTAATAACACTGCTAAATGAAGAAGGGCACTGCTGCAGAGTTGACTGACCTTCATTCAAAATCTGCACAGGTATTCGGTCACAGGGACATATATACACTAACAGACACCACACAAATGAAAAGCCAGACGCATAAGGCACGGGAAGGAGTGCGGCCCCAATCTGTTAAAGATTAACGCTCCGCAGTATCAGCACCTTGTCTGGCGTGTACTGGTAATCTCCTTCTCTCTTCTGTCTGTCTCTGTGTTAATGACTGTAGAAAGGGTTTGCCTCAAAAGAGGATTCCCTGTACAGCCCTCCCTCCCTCTGTCTGTCTGTCTGTCTTCCCCTCTCAAATCCTCCTGATGGGGGGAGTAGCAGGAGGAGAAGAGAGGTGTAAAGAACTGTAAAGGAATTGTAAGCCTGCTGAAATTTGAAAACTGATCTTTTTCTTCCCTTCTATGTCTTTACAAATTACACTAAGCCAATTTTAAAACCCTTAACAATTCTTTTTGTGAAGGCTCAAAGGAATGGATGAATATGAAAATGCCAGTCTTGATTTGTAGTGTTGACAGGAGAAACAAAGCTTTTAGAACATCTTCACACACTTCCTGTCGCATCCAATTTTGCCCATGATGGCTCACTTTATTTCCATTTTAGCCAATCACACAAAAGCGGTTGTATTGTTTGTCGTATTGATCTGTATTTATGTTTATGCTATGAGTCAACATCTTGAGTATAAAATGATGTGACTGAGTGTCTCAGTGCAGAAACACTGCAGTTACATTTATGAGACAATTTATTATTTTATTCTTCTGTAGCAGAGAGAACAGAGAAAAATGCCAAAGTCAACTCAACAATGTATTTTCTGCCATTTTAAAAAACTAAATTTGGTGTCACTAAATAGAGGAGATGACAAAACATATGTAAATGTAAATGTATTGAACAATGCTCAACTACTAAATCTAATGGAAGGTAAAAAGATGAAGACGTTTAGTAATTTTAATAAGGGTTTGCCATTTTGTCTCTATGTGGTATTGTACCATAAGGAAGTGGAGATGCAAAGGAACTTAACACATATTTTAATACTGACATTAAAATGGAGTTTGTTAAACACTGCTTGTATTTAAATTTAATCAAAACAACATAAAATCACACTACTTATATCTAGAGGCTAATAAGCTAATAAATAGTTTATAGCAACTTAAAAATGACTTATTCCCTTATTTTCTGACATTTTATAGACCTAAGAAATTAACAAACCCAAAGAATCACCATAGGTTACAATTAACTATAGCATAATTAAAGCTGAATAATTAAAGCTGAAAGGAAAAAAAAAGGATCACTGGTATCGAATCATGGCTCGTTACCTGGAAATACTCAGCATTTTGCATTGGAATCTGCATCCAAGAAGAAAAAGCTGGATCAATATAGGAGTTAAGAGGCAGGCAGAGAGGAAAGATGGAAGGGAGGATGGCATGATGTGCCAGGAAGCAAGAAAAAGAGGAAAAAGGAACAGAGGAGAAAAATTAAGGCGAGGGTAGAAAGAGTGTCACCAGCAGTTGGTCTATTAATAGACTAGCTCTATAACTTTAATTCCCCCCTTGAGGTCTTAAGTAAGTTCCTCCTCTCTTTTGTGCCTGTCTCTCTTACTCACACACATAAGACAGAGAGAGAGAGAGAATCCTTTTCATCTCCAACTCCACTGTTTTCATGGGAGGATACGGGAAATCCTGTCAAGTGAATGGGTCTGAAGTCTCTGCATGGTTGTCTCGTCTCAGAGAGCGTGCGTCTGTAAGAATGTCTTGGGGGAACATCTACAGGTTTCTGTCAGAAAAAGAGAGTGACATCGACAGGGAAAATGGCAGCCAGGCAGACCTACATGCAAACAGGTAGAGTATGGGAAGAAAAACAAGCTGTTGAACTCTGCCAAAAGCTCTTGAGAGAACTGTGCTAAAAATAAACTGACATCAGAACGGGACGGGAACAGAAGCACTGACTGTTCCCAAACAACCAGACAGACAAAGCCTATTTAAAACCATGTACCATCTTTATCTAATACACTAAATGTGATGTAAAATGGGTATGCAGTGTTCCCTCTGTACAGCTGAATTTGTGTAGACAAACGGATGGCAAGGTTCCCCTTGAGGAGACAACTTAACCCCAACTCCAGTGATTTCCCTGCATAAGCAGAGGTTAAATAATTATGCTCATAACTGCACTTTGAGATCTGTGACAGCAGATGCTAAATAATAGATTACAGCCCTACAAGAACACGGGCACATTAGCCCACTTGCACTAGTTTAAAGAATAAATTAACGAAGTGCTAGCCTGTAGCCTGTTTTATCATTTTTGTTAATGATCAGATTGATGACAAATATGGTGATAATGCTAATGTACCTGTCCACCAGGGAAAGGAATCTTTTAATTAATGTTTTCAAATGATCAAACCTTGTATCTCCACTTTTTGAAAGTGTGTTGAGACAACTGGGAGTGTTTTTGGCAAATAAAATGGTGGAACATGTGGAAAACAACTTTTTAAAGCAAGAAAACGCACATCCAGCTGACATTAGTACTCAGTTAATTTGTGTTCATTTCTACTTCTATTTTACTTCTACTTTAACAGCTCCTAAGAAAATAAATGTGCGTTTCGGTGCAAAATCTTTTGACAATTTGCTAACTTGTCCTGTCTGCTAGCTGGTGCTAGGCAGGTAGAATATAGCGGGTTTATCAGTTTTTGCCTGTTGTAGTTGGAAACAAGACTGTCAGGAGCGGTGAAAGGAAAATCAAAAAGAGTAAAGTAAAGAGCATAGCTGAGGGAAACTGTAGAGTTAGGCAATAATTCTCCATAGGTTTGTCACCATAAAGATCCTATTCCACACTACAGATTGTTTGTTCGTTCCATTTCATATAATGAAATGTTGCCACCCACTTTGGTCGACACAATTTTTAGGTATGAATAAAATATTTAATAGATAGTTATTTACATATTACACCCTAAATGAAATTATAATGAGTTTTTACAGCTTTCTGTGGTCATTACTGCTGAATGTACTTCAATGTCAACTGAGCAGGGTAAATGGACCCTCACTATTTGAGCGTAAAGTGGGTATTACATATTCACTTATTATGCGATGTGGGACATGTTTGCAACCTATCCCATGCATACTCAGAAAGACTGAAGCACTCTCACCACTTCCATGTCAGACACACAATGTCTGACACACTCATCACTTCACAAGCATTCCCCTGAGCTTCACTTGAAACAGACGTATCTAGACAGTCATCAGTTAGGCATTTTTCCCTGCCTGGTGGTCTAAACCAGGCCTATCTTGACTCTGCAGGCAGGGAGGGGCTGTTTAGATAGCATGAAACTCATCTACAATCACTTAAGGCACAGACGTCCTCACTGTGTTACTACCCTGCTACACCCAGTGGCTGGCTTATCAGGGCTGGGATCAATGCAACACAAACAGCAGGATATAAGCTGGACTATTTGTATCTTTAAATGTCCTTAAACACACTGAATTCAATAATGTGTGTGCGCACTAGTGGTATTTGGTGGATGGCAATAAATCACTCCATGTGTAACGAGAGAAAAGTAAAGAATAGTAAATGTAGAGTGAGAGAATGTCAAGGGAAAACAAATTCGGTTCAGAATAAATACAGAAAATACATTGATCTTTGAATTTTCTACACTTTTGACTAGGGAAAATATATAATAGTGCACCTACTGCACTAGAATTTTTCATTTTGCAGTAGAGGACAAAACCATTTTTGGACATATTTGTGGAATCAGTGTTTAAGCTTGAGGCTTTCTAGTGGGTATTTCCAAAGACAGCATTTGACTAACGTTTCAGGGCTAGCAGCACGTCTCCTGGCAGTGCTGCTTACTTCTGGGTTCGCTGCTGACTGGAACAAACGGAATATATTTTGGTATTCATTTTTCAATGAGCCCGCATAGCATAGTTATTAATTAATACTTTGTTCATTTGAGGTGGCATGTAGCTTAACTAGTAGGGCAATCGTCTTTCAACCCCAGGGTTGGCAGGTTTGATTCCCAGTCCTCCTGTGGCTACATGCTGAGGTGTCCTTGGACAAGACACCGAAACCCCATAGTAGTGCTGTTCTATACATGCAGCTTACCAAACAGTAATCTCCCCAAAGGGATCAATAAAGTATCAATTATTATTATCAACATAGCGGAGAGCCCACACCACAGTGTCAAGCTTTTATTCCACTCAGAAAGTGGCTATCATTCACTTAGGAAATGGAAGTAAGTATGGCTAGTTGAGCTAGTTTGCTAACATTAGCACAAATTCCCACAGCATTTTCTTTCATGTTCTTTGGACAAAATCCATATGCACATACATACATATGCATTAGTTCCTGTTTGAAATAGAACGCTTCGGTCTGAACAGGCAACAACTCACTGAACGCTGAAACACAAATCACAGAAGCCTAAGCTCGGTGACTTATTATATACACAGAGGTTCTATCCATCACCTAAACTAAGCCAAGGTACAGATCCAGTCATAGTGTTGGTGTTGAAGACCACTCTAGGACCACGTCTATTTGTCATGCAAGTATTACCTAGGTTTGGCTAAAAACAGCCCAACACAACATGATGGCAGAGGACATGTGGGCTCCAGCTCAGCCAGCTGGTAAAAACTGTGTGGCATGCTGTATGAAGCACCTACCCTTAGCTGCTACTGAGAAAAGCCTGAAAAAGCACTACATAACATGATGGTCTGGCTGCTGGACACCTGGTTGAGAATTCTGCTGAAGTGGCATATAGAGTGGTCTAAAACTAAAACCAGACCAGGGCAAGAGGTCGAGCCCAAAGTACCACCCAAATGGTCCATGTCCACATCTGTTTTAAAATAGATCGGACACTTTAGCAGTTTTGAGTGAGCACTACCTGCACAATTAAATCCTACATGTAAACGCATACAGACTGTGCATCTAGCCACAGCCAACAAAGCAAAAAGGTTAAACACATGTTAAACGTTTCATAGCAACAAATCTCTTCAATACAATTACGCCACAAAGATACAAGTTTAAAAGTACTGCCACCTAACAAAGGCATAATGTGCTATTCCTGAGAAGTCAAAGGTCAAAATCAGTTGCGAAACTAATTATCAGATTTCTTTGTGTAGAATCTTTTCAAAGTCACTGTGTTGATGAAAGGCACAGCAAGGAGGGTACCTGCACAAGCGCTTAAAGACAAATTCATTCACTAACTGGCTTTGCCATTAACTCTCAGCTTGCCCCTAGTCCTAAATCTTCACTTGTTCACGTGTAGGGATAGACATGTCCCAATTCTATTTGGGTTTGAAGGGTGCAGCAAAGTGGTAGGCCTACACAACAGTTGATTCCTTGGCAACATAGACAAGAATGTCAATGTACAAACATTCATGCATGCCAAAAGAGGAAATTATAGCTGTTAACTGCTGAATACGTATAAGAGTTTCAAAACGTCATCCTATATTACAGAGAGGATTTTATAAGATATTTTTATCACTGCTTTTTATCACCGTCACTGAAGGTCAACAAAGGGTAGAAGGTAAAATATGAAAAGAGATTGGGCCTTAGTTACTAACTGCAGGGCCTCAGGGGCTTAAGACAAGGTATGTTTGAAATTAACAACATGCAATGTGCATACAACATGTTATTCAATTGCTTTTCCAGACAGACTCAAAGGTGGGCCAAAAAACCTGCTGCTATAGGCAGTTATAAGACAAAGTAATCACTTGAATGGAGGATAAAGCTCATTTTAAGACAGTCTCCTCAACAGAATTTACTGAGTTTGTCTGCAGAGTTTTTTTAGTCATCTAATTTATTGTGTGCTCAAAAGTTGTCTTCGGTGGCAGTGCAGAAGCCTTTTTGATGAAAGTGTAACGTCTTGAAGAACATAAAGCAAGTCCAGATGCCACCAAGCAGCAATTTTGGAAACATCTATCGCATTGCACTTATTGGTACACTAATGGGTATGTAACTTGTAACTTCTGATTAACTTAAAGAGGTCCACAAAGAATTTCAAATATCACCTTACTCCAAACATCCCCCTGGTCAATCACTGCATGATTCTAATGTTGGACTGTCACTAAGTTACAGAAACTGTCACAGAGCACCTTCAATTCCCACGACAGACAGGTCTGACATGCTTCCATGCTTTTGTTCTTCAATTAAAAAGATAGTAGCAATTATTTTGTCAGATTTGTGTAATATTTTCATGAAAAGTTCTTCTTGCATATTTTCTTTCTAACTCATAACATTGAAGTTGATTTCCCTTCAACTCTCACCTCCTACGCTTTCTCTCGTTCATATCCTTTGAAGACAAAGGACACATTTCGAACAGAGTTGACAGATGGTTTAAAGACACGAAGAAGGCCAGTGACAGTATATCACACCTGAAGAACCATCTCTGAATAAAGCTGGGGTGTGACTGCCGCATCAGTAACTTTGGTTTATCCCCAACACAATTCATGTGACACCAATCATTCTTGCACGCCTTCCAAGTGCCTCTCATGTGATGTCAAGGTGCGAACTGCTGTGTTGGAGAAACGTCTCACCAGATATTGCGTAGAGCAGTTAAATTGCAAGGGAGCAATGTCATACATTCAACTGCCTTTAATTTTCGAATATTAGATATTTTATTACCTGGATTACCAGGGACCCTCATTAGAGTCTTGTAGAGTATTTTGAAGAAAAGCTCAACAAACATTCAACTTAAATGCGTAAACAAAGGTTGTAAAAGCAGCCAAAGTACTTTGCCTGCAGCCGATTTTACCATCTAACGTCCCCGTCAACTAACACAAGCCAGGCGCCTAGTTTGCTGCCATGACAACAGAGTGCCAGTGAAGGAGAAACTAGATTTAAGTATAAATTTCACAACATTTCTCTAACAGCTATAAGATTGCCAAACAATCAGTATTTAAATGATGCCAAAATAAAAAAAAGTGGCCTTGAAGTGCATGTGTTTTTGCCTTGACTGGACCAAACACAATATCTCTCACCTTTACAACATGTAAACAGTGAGTAGGTGTACCAGCAGACATACAAATTCCAACACAGTCTGAACCTCCCTCACTGATTTGTATGACAATAATCTCCATAAATAGAAGAGCGTTTCTATTGATGGGAAGGATTTGTCAATTCTGCCGCTGACTCACAAGCCAGGGTTAATTGAGGCGGACAGTCCCAATCATGACACTAAATAGCTTTAAAACGGCACTTATTTTCACCAGTGGTGCGTGAATGTCATGGCTGCCCCAGCCAACAGCGGCTTCCCGAACCCTTGCACATTCTTTGCTGGGAGAAACGACAGGCTTCTAGTAATGTTATCCAGTTATTGGGTTTACATGCAACTATGCCAGTGACATCATTCACAGCTTGCTGTCAGACAGTCACAGGAGCTTGTGGTCAGTTATGTGTCAAGGGGAGGTGTGAAAGAAAGCGACGTCTGTGTGTGTTTACGTGCATGTGTGTAGGTGGACGTGGGCTCTGAAAAACTAAAAAAGAACAAACAAAACTTAACCGAGGTTTTCAGTGTTTTTCTCTTAGCCCACTGATAAATACCTCACAGGCATACAATCGATGAACGGTTCAACGTGTTAGTCGACTCACACCGTAGACAGTCAGCTAGCGGGCTGAGGTAAAGCTAAATCTAGTAGTAGTTCAGGTAGCAATGCACGAAATGCTGTGTTCACTGGCATTGAGTCGGCTTACTACCCGACTTACAAATTTACAAGACAATGACAACCTATCCGACCACCTGCCTTTATTCCTGCCTGCTGGCTTTCGATCACCAACAGTACAACAAACCTGACACCCCAAAACTACTGGATGTCACATTCATAGTTGAAAAAAACACACACAAAAAACACAGACACACACAAAATGGACAAATAATATGAAAGTAAGCCCTTCATGCAATGCACCACTCACTGACTTTTCCCCCTACGGCACTGAGGTTGTTGCTCTCACAAAGGAATCAATATCTCTCAATGATTAAGCTTGACGTGGCGCATTGGCTGTAAAGGTCTGGCCAAGTTCACATGAGGTGTAGAGACAATACATGACTTTAGTTGAACGTCAGCAGCTGAGTCTTGTACGTGAGGAGGAGTTGACGGATGTGAGGCAGCTGAGCTGAAACATCGATCAAACATGTGCATCCCATGTCGACAAAGGCAGTTCCAAGAAACTTCAGCACATTTAGTCCCAGTAATGTCTAAAAAGACCACTGGCATTATGCATGACTCATTCCTAAGTTTTTCTCTTTTTTAATATATTCATTCACTCTTTTGTGTGGTCCCACTTGCATCACTGCCACGCTCAACATGACTAATTTCAGTGGGCTCTGCTGGCAGTGGAGGACTAACCCACTCCATCGACACTTTACCAAATAAAACAAAAGACAATCAGGAAGTAGCCGACTAAAATAATTCTAACTGGCTTTTGCGGACTGCATTGTGCTCTCGGCTGACACACCTCAGAATCTGTGTAAGAGATTTCCAAATGAAATAAAGGCCACATAAGCTGCCTTTTGAGAAAATAAGATGTTTGCATAACTGTTTCGTAGCACATTGTGTGAGATTTTTTCCAGCGCTGTCCTTTTCATCTCTCTTTGTAAACAAGGTGAGCACAGCGTGTCCTCACTGGGCTGGAGGTCTGATGAAAGACCTGCTTTCTGTTGCCTCTGTCACTTGTGTTGTTATCTTTGTCAGCAACTTGCCTTAAACTCTGTACTACAGTAAGAGTTTTGTGCCATAATACAAGGGCTGTCAAAAATGAATTCGCTAAAAGCTGATGTTAGTTTTTCTTGGTTAAGTTGTAATCTAAAGTGAATTACATCTAGTCATTAATGTGTTAATCAATCAACATAGAGTCTGAGAATAGATTTGTTGTTTCTGCCATTTATCACACAACATTTAGCAGTTTACCAGAACTTGATGGTTTTCCTTGTCAAGTCTAATAGTAAATTGACAATCTTTGACTTCTAGCTGGATAAAACAAACCATCCGGGTACGTCGCATTGGATTCTGACAGTTTATAAATGAAACAATAGAAAATCAAAAGCAGATTCATTAAGAATAATATAATTAGTAACTGAAGTCTCAATTGAAGATGGCACTTCTATTCACTACATTGAGACAATTAATCCGTTAAAGGAAACAGTAATTACAGCTGTGCGGTTGTACGTCTCTGATAACCAGCCTTGCTGAGGTGTACATGTCTGACCAGGCTCATTTTCTAATCAGTTCATCCATGACATTTGTGCCACATGTAACAAAACTCACTCCAACCGTTTCTCAGATACTGCGTTGACGAGAACTGGGCAAATGTGAGGTTGCAGTAACTTTGACCTTTGACCTTCAAACTCTAACCAGAAAAAAAGTCAAAATTTCAAGAAATTCTTGAATATATTCTTAGGACAACACTTTGGGCTTTGGTATAACGCCACTTTATATACCCAAATGATTTATCAGTATGGATTGTGGTTGATCAGACCGTGGGGATAAAAACCAGCATCCCTGACCCAGCATCACTTACAGTCTCATTCCATAACCAGTAAACCAGCTATATGACACCCAGGTAAAATCCTGAGTGCTGGACCCCAGCTTGTATAATCTTTTGACGGTGTCCCTCCAGCACTCACTGGTGCTGTCCAACCAGCCAGGTAGAGTGGAGGAATGTGTGTATCACGGGTTCAACACTGTCAGCCCAGAAGACCAGTATGTCTGCTTTGAAAGCCCTGCAGCTGCCTGACAACACACACACACACAGCATATACTCACAGTCAAGGTGTTTCTTCTTGGGTCCGCTGACTTCATGCGTGGTGGCTTTGCACACAGCCTTGCTGATAGCCGACCCGGTCATGCTGTGCTGCGCTGCCGCGATCCGATCCGTGATAGACTGGCCCGACATCCTCTCCGTGTCACTGTGCCGCCGCTTTTAACTCAATCAGCTAAAACAGCAACAATAACGATCCGATCAATGGATCAACTCCCCGCGGGACACAACTCAACGTGACTTCGCCGTCAAGTGGATGTAAAGGGTTGCGATCTGACACCCACACTCTCTAGTGTGGAGTTTTTTTTTCCTCCCCAGGTGCGTATAAACCTATGCAGTCTGCAGTAATGTCAGATCACTGCTTGTTGATTGGCTTTACACAGAAAAACTACAACCAAGAGCAGATTTGTAGTTCTCCTTTGTACTTAAATTGTTTGGCAACTGTTTATTCCGACTATCTACCTAGCTAATAAACACACACGACGACACTAATCTGAGCTAGTCTGTGTTAGCTAATGTTTCCGCTGCAGTGCTCGAACCAGGAAAGAGTCCCACTGTGGAATTTGTAAACACTTGAATTTACTTTCTGGCCACAAATAAACATAGCTAACTGGCTGGTTTGTTTTGGGAGTCACCAAAAGAGAAAAGTCCACATCTGTGGAGGCAAATAAAAAAGTAATCCGTATGAACTCACACACTGAGGAACATCAACAGCAATCTCGACTATCCAAAAAAAAAAAAAAGCTAGAGTTCCTCCTCCACGTCAACTTGTTAGCTTGGGCTGATTAGCTGTTACTGGTCGCTCGGCAAAGTGTTTGTTAAACCTCCGCTCGGGCGCAAAAAGTCACACACAGTTGGGCAGCACATCGTTTGCGAGTTTCTAAGTGGGTGTTGTGCCACTGACAGCCGGCACAGGTGCGGTTTGTCCAGGTGAGAAGAGATGCGAGGAGCGGTGGGTGTTAGCCGAGCTGCTAGCGGGGCTAGCTAACCTGCCAGCCAGTCAGCCAGAGAGCTGGGCGAGTGCCTGCGGTCTGACTGAAGAGCCGAGCCGGCGAAGCCGCTAAGTTAAAAATGACAGCGCTCTTAGCTCCGTTGTTTCCCCTCACGGTCCTCAACTCCAGTCGGTGCTGTCCTCCGGCTGCCGACTCCACTTTACAGGCTCGTTTTTACCACCAGCCCCGTCCCGTCCTGAGCTGAGCTGAGCTGAGCTGCTGTCTGGAAAGTCTCGCCTCTGGTTTCTCTTTACAGACTGACTGGCTGCTCGCTGCTCTGCCGGACAAAATGGCAGCGTAAAAAATCAGCTGATCTCACAACTGTGCTGCCTTCAGGAACCACAGCCAGCGTCGGAATTCACACACCTACAGTCATATGACGCTCCGCACGTTCAAGTGCTCTGCTAGTCGATTCATTTAATAGCAGCGGTAGAGGGTGTACCCACACGTTTTTCTTCTGAATGTGTGATGCTCGATTTAAACTCTTTTTTGACCTATATTTGCGATAAAGCCGAGGGCCCAGTATGCCGACAAAGTTGTGCAATACATTTGTTTGAATTGTAATTCAAAATAAACAAGATTTCCGCTTAGAAATTGGCGTATACATTTTCTTTTTTTTCTGACATTTCATATTCTAAACAGCCAAAGTATGAGCATACAGCACAATTAAATTGCTTTGAATAAAAAAAAATACTGTGCATTTTATAAGAACTGTCTTAATGATGAACTTGAAAAATCCCCTGTTGTATAAATCCTTCATGTTGTTCTAATGCGCTCATTAATGTTCCCGACGGGTCTTGAACGCATCCATAGTCTATTGGACAAGAACCGAGGAGTGAGTGTAACCTTTAAGGTATCCGGCTTTAAATTGTAGCGGAATTTATGAAACAAATGTGTCAAATTTCACATATTTTTGCGTCACAAAGGGCTTTCTGCCGCCGTGCAACAACGAGCCGACTTCTACTCCTGCACTCTCTGATTTATAAAGGCATTTGTCGCGTCACACTAATTGAAATTTAAGGTCGTATTAAATGATTCCTCAGACACTGTCCTTGTTTGACTCCAGACCATATGGAACACGGTGTGCTGAAAAATCAGAGGGAATCGCTCATGCCGCACAGCGCACAGTTCATCTGAGAGCTGAATAAATCAAATAGGCTATCTGGAAGGAGTCGACTGTATTTCACAACCGGCATAGGATGTAATTAGATACCAAGCTGCTGTTTCCAGTCATTATAAGTGGTTCGTATTGATCCCAGCTGCATGCATGCAAGCAGTCTGTGATTGCGGAGTAAATCCATATCAGATCTGCTGAGACATGGGTGCACATCACCTCTGACTGAGAGGAGATCACAGTGTGAGATCTGAGTATAATAAAGAGTGCTGTGTGATACAGTAACCTATAGATACAGTGCCTGATGTCTGTTGATGGTTTTCCTGTAGGGTGTGTTTCTTAGTCTCACCGTTTCTTTTCAGTTTCAGAGAATCATCTGCAGTTTGCAGTATTTCCTGCCTATGTGAGAAATACTGCAAGCTGACCCCGGCAACAGCAGGTGAATTCCTGGAATCCACTGCGGCTTTGACCTATAATGGCCTCTTTTTTCCTGTCTTCTTCTTCTTCCAAACAGGAGAGAAAAGACTCTCCAAGGTGCTGATGATTGATACAATGAACAGAGTGTGTGATGAGAAACGCACATCGCCAGCACAGCCCCGCCAGAATTAAGCAGCACTCGGAAGCTGAAAGTGAGTAATCCACCTGTAAGCAACTGTCGGCCTACCTCTGCTCATCTGGTTTCTTTTTCACTCATTTCTGCCTAACAGAATGAAGCGTGTATTTTATTTTTTTTAATGCCCATGCTGCAGAAAAAAGGAAATAAAAAAATGCAACTACAGTAGATGGAAGTGGTTAGAGCTGCACAGACCACCAAAGAAGGTTTAGTTCCCCTTTTTAATACTTTGTTTCACTGCTGAAGGTGTACATGTACATACACTGAGGAAAATATCTCTTTCAGAAGCCATAAAAGCTGCACCACTGGACTAAATCAGTTGGTTTTCATTAAAAAAACAAACATTTGCAGTTACGTTTTAAAAGCAGCTACTGTTTTAATGTGTTTTCATCGCGATTCTCCTGAAATGTAAACAAAATGCACAGAGAGAACTGCTACATACAGCAGCAAAAAGATTGGCAGGCAGACAGTAACACTGATGTCTACAGGGAATGTAGCATCTCCACCTGACTTGCATATAATTGAAGGGAGCTGCAGCACCCAGAGGAGGGTAAGGTGAACTCAGGGTGAACATGCAAACCATGAAATCAAACATGCACTATTTATGAAGCGTCGGTGCCAGTCGCTAATTTAGTGTGCCATCCTCGTACCCATTTCACCTTTCATTACTCCCTCCTGACTTGGAGTGCAGTGTTGCCATCTTCAGGCAGAAGGGCTGAACTCTCTATTTCCATGGCAACTGCATGCGTGGATGCGGGGAGCCCCCGTAGCCCCTGGCAACAGGCTCCTGGCTGGGATTCGAGTCCTATCAGCAGCTGTCAATCAAGGGATGAGCCGCTGCTTTGCTCAAGGCCAATGTGCTCATAGAGATAGGAATAAATCCATTATGAGGCGTCTGACCTGGATGGGGTCAGCGGGAGACACGAGACGGAGACAGAGACAGAGAACACATAAGCTAGACACACACACATCATCTTTACTGTGTAAATAAGCTATGGTGTGTCAACGAGGGGAGCTTTCACTGTGATTACCGTGGTTACAAATCAATCGATGGAGCATCTGAGCATCAGACGAGGTGAGTTACATGATGGTCACTGGTGTCTTGACCTTTACGCTACAGTTACCAATAAGTGCGCTCTGGCAGAAAGTTTCCTCGAAAGTAATGTAACCCAGTCCTTTGTTTACATGAATACACAATTCATTTCACAACACTAAAATTTTAATAAAGAAAATATGAGATCAGCCCTGCTTTTGTTCGAGCTCCTTGAATTTTCGCCATTAAAAAAACCCTAAGGCATCATGGACCTGTGCCTGGCACACCTGCTCTGCATTCTGTCCACAATTATTATTTTACATATACATGTCCATCTACCGCCATGTCCTTCTCGTGGTTCCTCTTAAATCATCTTCTTCTTTTTTCAGATTTCTTCTTTCGTGTAGAAGAGTTTAGAACAGTACGTCATAATGATTTCTATAGCTTCTAATGAGGGTCAGTGTCAGAATGACTGGACACATATAAACTCTCGGACTCGATGCTGTTTTTCACTTCTTTTGCTTTGTGACGTAGTTACTTTATATCTTGCCATACATGCCATGATTTTTTAGGACAGTAAAATTACATGTAAGATTTATATATATATATACATCAGCTGGCACACCTCTCTCCTTTTAATGTAAAGAAAAAAAAACTGACACTGTAGCAACACTAAATTTCTTTTGCAATAAGCTTACTCTATATTCAATATGAGTATATGAGCAACTATTCAGAAA